>PYHW01009579.1:369572-401180 GCA_013186435.1 Turdus rufiventris
CTGTCCCTGGCCCATCAGGGCTCTCCTGGGCACAGTGCTCACAGCCTGTTCTCCTCAGGGGGCTACGACGAGAGCGATGTCACCTTCTCGTGGCTGCGGGGGAACGACTCGGTGCAGGGCCTGGAGGGGCTGCGGCTGTCCCAGTACCGGCTGGAGCGCTATCACACCCTGGTGTCCCGCTCCAGGCAGGAGACAGGTACACCTGGGGAGAAAGCAGGGAAAGCTCTGGGTGCTTCCCATCCCATTGCCTCTCCTCCTGTGGGCCAGCATCGTTTGACTTAGTCCTGAACCAGTAAAGCCTTCAGCAGAATGTAATCTCACAAAAGAGATGAACAGAAAGGTGGTGACATCCTGTTAGTTGAAGTCAGGATATTCTGTAAGATGGAAATCCACAGAAAGATGGAGATGTAAAATATACTGTATTTATTTGATGGATTTTAATTTTTTTTTCTCCCTGTTTTCCTCCACACATACCCAAAGAAACTCTATCCCTTCCACCCAGGTGTGCAGTCTGATAGATACTATGGAGAGCAATGCTTACAGTAACTAGGAGTAAAATTTTTTTTTTTAATATATATTTGTTTGCAAATTACAATTCTATCATGATGGAATAACATGTTCTTGTAGATCAGAATTCAATGTCTTTTGCATTATCAGTGTAAAATACTGTTCTCCAATTACAGATGCTGTGAAAGAGGGCACAACTTCCTTAGAATGACAAGGTTTAAAAACTAACAATGTTTTTGTTTTTGTATTGCATACACAGCCCATGAACAACATGGACTTTGTTTCTACACTTCAAAGGGAATTATTGTTTACAGAGCAGAACTACATCCTGAAAACACTGCTGATCCAGCCTCAGAACCCTTATGTCAGAATTTCCAACAAATTGTTTTTTAGAAGATGACTGAGGTTTTTTGAGCACAAAAAATGCAGTTATCAAAGATCACAAATCACTAATGAAAATGGGGGTCTGGTTCTCTGTGATGATAAGGCACAGGGGTGGTTTGCTATGTAAGCCAGAGCCTGCTGACATCAAGAGACAAATATTTTGTTGTTTTTCAGCCATCAGGTAAGGCTGAACCTGGCAGTGCCTTCAGAGCAGGTGTTGGGAAAAGTGTGCTGTGCTGAGTGTGAGAGAACAGGTGAGAGCACCAGCCCTGCTGTGCTCAGAGCTGAGGCCCTGCTGGGATATTCCTGCTGTGCTCAGAGGCAGGGGCCCCTCTGCAGGGTGTGTGCTGTGCAGATACTGCTGTTCAGGTGTTGTTCAGATGATGCTGTTCTGGTGTTGTTCAGATGATGTTGTTCAGGTGTTGTTCAGGTGGTTCTGTTCAGATGTTTCTGTTCAGGTTTTGCTGTTCAGATGATGCTGTTCAGGTGTTGTTCAGGTGGTTCTGTTCAGATGATGTTGTTCAGGTGTCATTCAGGTGTTGTTCAGTTGGTTCTGTTCAGATGGTTCTGGTCAGGTGGTGCTGCTCAATCGCCTCTTTGCCTGTCAGTGCCGTGCATGTCCTCCTGTGTCAGGTGTGTTACCTGCTCTGCTGAGCTCCACCAGCTGAAGGGCTGGTGCTGGGCTGTCCCAGTTTTACTTCAGGTGTCCTTGGGAATCTCACATTCACCAAGCCTCTTTCTTTCATAAACAGGCAGTTACCCACGACTGATATTACAGTTTGAACTGAGAAGAAATGTCCTTTACTTCATTTTGGAGACCTACGTGCCCTCCACTCTGCTTGTCATGTTGTCCTGGGTTTCTTTCTGGATCACCCTGGACTCAGTGCCTGCCAGAACCTGCATTGGTGAGTTCTTTCCTGAGGAATGGAGAAGATTTCAGCAGGCTGGTTTTGAAGGCTAGATGGTACTTTTCCTGAGCTACCTGCTCAGGGATGGATGGTCAGCTCGCCTCCTGCTGCTCTGTGGGGCAGAGCTGGGCTGGTGAGGGGGAGATGCTGTGGCAGGGACACAACCCCACCTGCAGGGCTGTGTGGGGCTGAGGCTCCCAGGAGACCCACTGCAGAGAGCAGAGGGCAGAGCTCACAATCTTTGTGGTGTGCTTTGGAGGGAGCAGCACGGGGGGATTTTTTACTGAAAGCATGGAAAAGAAAAGAGCCAACTGCCTGTTGGAGCCCAGCTGCCAAAGGCAGGGAGAGCTGTGTGAAGCTACTGAATGCTACAAAAACATTTCAGTTGCTATGATGGATGGCTTGGGGTTTGGCAAGAAGTGATGTGCTTTATCTGGCCAGCAGTAGAGAGCAATGACATGAACAGAAGGGTTGGCCAAGACTTCTCCAAAGTGTCCTCAGGAAAAGGTCTCTCTGTTTTCCAAGGAGTTACAACAGTGCTTTCTATGACAACTCTGATGATCGGCTCCCGAAGCTCCCTTTCAAAAACCAGCTGTTTCATTAAGGCCATTGATGTTTATCTTGGCATCTGCTTCAGCTTCATCTTTGGTGCCCTTGTGGAATATGCAGTGGCTCACTACAGCTCATCACAGAAGTGTGCAGCTAAAATGCCAGCAGAGGTAAGGCCTGGGTACCTTCATGAGGCCAGTGCTCTTGGACTGACAACAGTTAGTTCTCCATTAACTGAAAAGACAAAAGGTCTTCCTGCTATGGATACATCATCAATGCTTCTCCTAATTGGCACTGAATCTAAACCTCTGTGTAACAAGCTCATGAATAGCACAGGGGTGCTGAGTGTCTGGCAGAGCTCTGAGCAGCAGCCTTACCTGGCAGTCCTGCTGGGTTCACAGCCCCACATCCACGTCGGGCTGGCACTGGGCTGGGTCCTTACCTGAGCTGAGCTGAGCAGGAAGCAGCTCTGCTCCTCTCAAATGCACCAGAGAGGAGCCAGGAGAACACAGCTCTTCACTCTTCGAGCAAACAACTCCAGTAAGGGAGGTACCTCCCTCTACCAGAGGAAAGCTAACTCTTCTTCCTCCCTTCCCAGAAGATGCTTCCAAACATCTGTCCCACAGTGTTCTGTGGGGATTGTGAGAGTGAGTTGTTCAAAGGCTCTGCTGTACTGTGAGAAATTAAATAATCTGGTATGGCTGTAGTGCAGTGGTCATCGAGGGCCCAAATCCTGTCGGTGGAAAAGGGGGTTTCCCACCTCAAAACTGATCTCACGGCCAGTAAGTGATCATGCAGACATTAGGAGATGGATATTCTGTAGGAGATGGATGTTGGATTGCCCAGAGTGAGACTTACTCAAAGATGTACACAGATCTCTAGGAGTACAGTGGTGAAGCAGGCATCTCTGGGGCCTCAGGCCCTCCTCGGATAAGGCAGCAGCTGAAAGGTGTGTTTGATTATTGGGATGACCACATATGAAGTGTGCTCTTACATCTTTATCCTTATGGTCTCCTTCCTCTGCAGGAGACAACCTTAAAATTGTCCACTCTTGTTTCCTAGGGGCCTGCAAATGAACTGACTGAAGAAATGGAACAAGTTAACATCACCAACATCCTCAACAATTCCATCACCAGCTATAAACAGAAAATCAGCTTCACAAGCATTGAGATTTCCAGTGATAATGTTAACTGCAGTGACCTGACCATGAAAAGTCATGAGAAAATCAAATGTGTCCTGAGAAACAAAATGCACAGGATTATTGGTTATTTCACAATTCAGAACCCTGGCAATGTGGACCAGTACTCCAAATTGCTTTTCCCTTTGTTTTTCATGGTGATCAATGTGTTTTATTGGGCTTATTATCTATATTTTTAGTAGAAATTATTTGCTTCATTCTTCTACTTCAGCAGGAGAGGAATTGTGCCAGTGGGCATCCAGGTACCTAACCTTAGTGAATTCAATGTGGACAAAAAGCTTCCTTGTGTTTCCTGAGGTTCCCAGCAGGAGTGTGAGAGGTGTGCCTGCATCAGCAGCACTGGCTGACAGCAGCTCTGCAGCTCAGTGGCTGTGCTGGGCTCTTCTGCTCCTACCTGCATTTCATTCCACACCTCACCCAGCTGGAGATGGCTGTGCAGGACTAAACAGGTGGCAGAATTATTTTGGCAGCTTGGAGCAGGTTGGAACCTTCAAACTGAGATGTCCCAGAAGATGTATGGGATCATGGCTGTTATTCTTTGTTTGCCAGAAAGAACAGAGGGGCTGTGACTGCTGCCTCAATAGCTGCTGTGTTGCAGTGAGAGCCCTGGGGCAGCAGCAGGAGCTGGGAGCAGGGTAGCACAGGGGGATGCTCCCGTGCATGGTGCTGCTTTGTCCCGAGTGCTGCAGTGCCAGGACAGTGATTTGGAACCGCAGTGGTGCCTCTCTGCTTTGAACATCTGTCACCCACTGAGGAAACCCTCACCTGCTGAAGTTCTCCAGCCCCAAGACAGACAGAGGGCTGCTGCTTGCAGAGCTGCATTTTCTCAGAGAGCTGGGAATATGAAATAGAGGCAGCAAAATCATTTTATAACCCATCTCTTGTACTCTTTCTGCTGTACTGCAGTTGAACAGATCCTACCACTTTCCGTGTTTTCCTCACAAATTATTTTTTTGTCCTGGTGAGTGTTGCCTTCACTGCTAAAAGCGTCTGTCTCTCCTTGCCAGCCATAGGCACAAGTGGCCCATTTGTCATCCCCTCCTTCACGTGGCTGTGCAGCTGTGCTGTCAAGCTGTGCAAGTCAGCAGTGCTGCTGGGTGAAAAACGTGTGGGTTGGGGTAGACTGGTCTAAATCACCCTTTCACTCTCTTTCAGGCTGAAACACTGTCATTTAAAAAAAAAAAAAAATCCTATTTTACATGAGCTCTGGAAACTACCCAAAGTCAGCTTTGTTTGTTCTGCAATCAGCAGGAGATAGTTTTATTTTAAAGATAAATGAAATGTTACATTACAGTTACATTAAAGAACCAAATGCCATTTGGTGCTGTGGAGCTTGTAAAGGAATGTTTTATGGCAGATTCCCCCACCCCAGCACCCTGCTCTGGTCCGTGCTGTCACCACTGAGAGGGCACAGTGCTGCAGTGAGATGGGCACAGCTGGAATTGCCTGCAGTGGCTCCATTCAGCACAGCTCTGGCTGGGTGAGGCCTCTCAGTCTGTAGTTTATGTTACAGTCTCACCACACAGTGTTTGCTTAAGGATCTCTTCTTGGGGGCTCCTAGAGAAGGTGAGCACAGCACATGAAACTATAGATTTTTTACTTTAATAAATTTTTATTGAACCACTTCACCACGCTGTACTGAGAGGGATCTAACCCACATATTCATAAATCATTGCTTTTACTAAGAGCAGCACAAGAAGACAGAGGGGAACAGGCTGACCATGGCAAGTGGATAAACACAAACTCCAATAATGAAGTGTTGGCTTGTATATACTGGCATTTGAAGTCCATTCCATTAAATGTAATAAAGTGAATGTTTGTGATATGAACACAACCCCTCAGAGAGATTCTCTACTACAAAAAATCATTCTCTTTTCTGTATTGGTTTCTTTCTTTAAAATCCAACTAAAATGTCCTAATGTGTTTTATACTAGCTGCCAAATATTAATGTTAACAAAAGGAATTTCTTTGTACAAAGCCCTCCAAGATGATCGAGTCCAGCTGCTCCCCCAGCTCTGCCAAGGCTACTGCTAGCCCCTGTGTCCAAGTGCCACATCCACAGGGCTTTTAAATCCCTCCAGGGATGGGCACTGCTGCCCTGGGCAGTCTGTTCCAGTGGCACCACCCTTCCAGTGAGGAAATTTTCCATAATACCCACCCTGAGCTCCCCTGCCCAGCCTGAGGCCGTTCCCTCTCCTCCTGTCCCTGTTCCTGGAGCAGATCCCAAATCCTCCCGGTGTCCCCTCCTGTCAGGGAGTTGTGCAGAGCCACAAGGACCCCCTGAGCCTCCTTTTCTCCAGGCTGAGCCCCTTTCCAGCTCCCTCAGCTGCTCCTCATGACTTGTGCTGCATACAGACTCTTTCCAGAAGGGCCTTTTCCCACCTGAACAATCCCCTGATTTCAGCTGGTGGCTGCTCTCAGGGCTTGCCTTCATCAGCCACAGCTTCTTTTACAGCCTCAGTGCTCTGACGTGGCTCAGGGCTGGCACCAGGGTGAATCCAGCTTCCCTCAAGAGACAGCAGCAGTTCATGCAAGATCCAGTGCAGCAGAGTGAGAGAATGTAGCTTATATCACAGCTTGGTTTCTGGTTGCTTCCCAGAGGAGGACTGAGACAGAACATCTGTGCACTCGCTGTCCTGGAGAGCACTCAGTATTGCTGAGACAGAAAGCACTAGCAGCTGAGGGAACATCTCCCAAACTTCCTCTCTGTGCCTGGTTTCCTGGCTGGTTTTAGGGACAGGTATTTTTTGCTAATAGGACTTTCCATTATAAAGTTTCCATTGCTTTGGAAAATATTAACTTTTCTCCATAGACAGACAGGCCCTACAGTTACACCTGGAATATCCTAAAGATTTAGATCCCAGTAATAATAGGGCTAAACCACAGCACTGCCAGAGGCAAAAACTATATTATTTGAAACAAAACTTCTCATAAATATCCAGCTATGAAGTAATTCAGCTGCTCTTATATAAACTGGACAAGGCAAACTCTCCTATCCATCAACATTAAGGTTGCCAAGAAAAATTACTCCATATTCATTGTCTGCAAGCTTTGGAGCTCTCCCTTTCCCTTAGAAACACTGTGGTTGCCACTGTGAAGAACTTTGCTGGTAGCAGCAGCAGTGTCAGCTCTGGGCTGTGCAGGGAAGGGTGGACAGGCTTCACAGCAGCCAGAGCTGCCTCTGCTGCACAGACTGGCAGCAAAAAGCTCCTTGGCCAGCAAGAGGAACAAGGATGGCTCTTGCTTCTACACTGCAATACTTGGTGGGAGGGTACAGAAAAAGGGTTAAGAGGAGCAGGCTGGACCTGCCAGGCTGGAAATGTGCACAGGGCATATGGGTGAAATGTCCTCCTGATGTTTTCTGTGAAAGTCTCCTCTCTGCAACTCTCACCTCTCAAGGGAATGAATTCAGGGAAGTGCTTGATGAACAACTACTCATGTTTCCAGCACCACCTTTCTGTTCTGGGACGAGAGGCTCAGATGTTTCTGGATAAGACTGCAGAGTTTTCAGAAATTTAGTCTACTTGAAGGACAGCAGAGAAACAGAACAGGCTTGAAAAGAACCCTTAATATATCTGGAAAGAAGTAAGTTGTGGAAAAAGGAATCAGTGAGCCTGTGTTGGAACAAACCCAACATTTGGTACGAGCACAGCTCTATCAGGCACTTCTTTTGTCTTTTTGGGTTAAAATTTGAATGTTTACAGTGACCAACAATGAGTATGTTGAAATACGTAGCAGGAGAAATCTACAGTCACCCCCTGTTGGAAACAGGTGCAAGGTGAGTCACCAAAAGTCTGGTCAAAGCCTTTAATGGAAAGGTCAGCTTGCAGCTAGGGGACAGACATGAATTTAGATTTTTTTTTTTTTTAATTATATGTGAAACCTTAAAAAAATGAACCTCCGTTTTAACCTACCAAGAAAATAATTAAAATGTTATTAAAATATGCAAAATTTATAATTTAATTATACAATTACAGTCTTATAGGCTAATAGCCCCACTGTATTTTGCATATTAGTGAACAATTGCTTTCTTAAAGCTCACAGCAGAATCATTTACTTGATACCGGGGATTAAGTTAATTATGGATCTCCTGCTTTTGATTAATGGATTTAATAATCATGTTACAGTAGGAATAACTTATAGTTCATGTGCTTGCAGCACTAATGATGGGATTCATGAAAGCAGTGTCAGCACACAGGACTGGCCCAGAAAAGCCCTGTCTGGAGATCCCAGCCTGCCCCAGCCAGCACTGCTGGAGGAGCCAGCACATGGCATCATTTCCACTTCAGCAAAATGGAATTGCTCTCGGCTGAGCCAGGCACCGCGGCTGGAGCTCAGTTCTGGGTTCTGTGTGGAGAGGTTGTCCTGGGAGATGGGTACAGCGGCAGGTGATGCACACACCCACTGGGCACTGCCACGTGCGGCCTGCTATAACCCAGGACAGCAGGCTGAGCATTCTTCAGTGCTGCTTTTGGGCACGTAACACAAACACAAAATTCCTTGGATAGACACCCTGGGTCAGCCAAGATTTCCTGTTTCTAAGGAACCTCAAGTGTAGGTAGTTGGCACAGCCTAAGAGACTGAGCTCTCTAGCTCCTAAACTTGATTCCAGATGTTCAAGGGGAGGAACCATTGCAGGGCAGAGAAGGCAGAAGGAACACGTGGAAGATTTTTGTATTTTGTTGTTATTCCTCACAGGACTCCTGGGCATGTCTGCATAAGAGCCAGGTCTGCAAGTCTGGCAGGAGCTGCACTGAGAAACCTTCACTTAATTAAAGCTCACATTGAGACAAATAAAAACAGAATGAAGAGCCAAACCATATTTTGTCTGAAGGAGCAGTGCCTCAAAAATCACCAGCAGCAGGATTTCAGATTGCATCAGCCAGTGCCTTAGCTATTATCACACAAAGCAGAGTGTGTGACACAAATCAGAAGCTGAGTGTGACAGCCCTGGGCTGCTTTGCCATCCCCTCCTGCCCTCACCCAACCCGTGCTCCCACAGGAAGGTGCCAGAACTCCTTGCACTGATAGTGCCACATGGAAATACTGGGGAAAAGCCAGGGAAATTGCTGCACAGCTAGCACAGCCCTTCCTGCTGAGACCAGGGCAGGTGAATGCTGCTCCCCCTCCCTGTTCAGGTCATGATTCTCCAAGGTGTCACTTCCCAGCTGGTGGCTCCCCAACCCTGCAGCCTCCTGTGCCCCTGCCCTGCAGGCAGCCCCTGGGCTCTGTCTGTCCTGCAGCTCCAGCACTGACTCTCATCCACTGCTGCTTGTATCTCCTTCTGGGAGATATTTAGGGTTAATTCAAGGTTTGTGCTGAAAATCAACACTTTTTTCCTAGCAAAGCAAACTTTGGGGATTGGAGACATCCTGAAATAATGCATATTTTATTCCTGAAGCAGATGGGACTATGCCTTTTATGTGCCTCTCCAAACCCAGATGTGCATCCTGCTCTCCCTCCCTCCCCTCCTCTGCTCTGACTGCCACACATCCATCCAAACTGGGGAGTTCTCAGCTTGTCACAGCTGGCTTGATAATGAAAGACATTCAGAGAGCGACCAGGCCATTTCTCCATGTCATGCCACAGTGCTTTAACCTCAGTTTGTTCCAAGTGCTCTCAGCAATCTGTGACCAAGTAACCCTGCACATCATCTGCCAGGTGGCAGCTGTTTAAACAAGACTGCAGACACTTCAGCTCTTAATTTAGAGGCTGAATCCACCAAGATTTTGGATTACAAGAGTCAGGTAAATGCCGAAAATGTTTTCTAGGATATTGATGGTGGGTTTCCTCTGTGCCAGCTCTCAGCAGTTACTCCCTTGCAATGCCCTCACTGGTTTACAGCCCCAAGATCCCAGGTTTCCTGAGACATGCCAGACAAAGCTCATCCTCACCAGGGGTGGTGCTGGCCTGCAGCCCCTTCCTGCTTTGGCTACACTTTGCACACATGGCTTCACCCCATAAACATTCCTTTACTTCATGTGAGCCTTACAAATCCTTGTCCTAGAGGTACCCAATCCCCTACAGCTGTACAGACAGAAAATGGAATAGACTGTGATGAGGAGACCCTGTAATGCAAAACTAAATGTCCAATTAGGACTTGATAAAGAAATATAAAAGAAAACACATCAAACAGGACAAAATAATCAGTTTCCCATTAAATTAAGTGGTTACTTTTTTCCTGACTCTCAATGTTAAAAGCACCAATTACACACATGATTTACTTGTTTACAATCTGATTCAGAGTTCAAAGCAAAAACTTGCACATATAGAGTATTAATTATCCCAGTGATCAGAGGAAAAATCCAGTGCCCTTCAGGTGTCTCCAGGCTGCCTTTGACAAGTGCTATCAGTGTAGGCTGGAGGAAATTGCATTTTGTGCTCTTAGGGAGAAGGAAGTGATTTTGATGCAGCCTGCTACTTAACTCAATGGAAAAGATAATCTCAAATGGTGCAGAAGGTATGGAGCTGAATTTGGGAAAAGCCATGGAAAGTTTGGGATGAAAAGTAAATATATGACCTCAAAAGATTTTCCTTCAGGAAAATGCAGCCAGAGGATGCAAGGCTGGTACAACAAAATGCATCTTTCACTGAGCTTGTGCAAGCAGCTACACACCATGAACAAAAAAAGAGGAAAAGCTGCTTGTGGAAGATTTTAGGAAAAGTAGGCACAAACATGACTTCTCTATTGTTTCAGCTTGTTAACAGTGTCTTTGTTTTATGTGTTTATCATCAAACTGTCATGCACACAGGGTTATTTCAGGCTAACACCCAGGGAGTGAGTGTAGCTTTTGTGGGCAGTGGTGATCCTTGACCCTGGCACTGAGCTGTGCTTGCAGGGCTGCAGGTCCGTGGTGCTTCACTTCCACCTCACAGTCAGGGACAGGAATTGCTGGTGAGCTGCACGTGGTTTGAACAATGGTAACAGCAGCCTGTGGGCTCCAGGCAAAATCTCCTCTGCAGGGAAGGGAGATGTCTGCAAGGAGACAGGGAGCATGTCTAAATCCTGAGATGGAGAAAGAAGAGTGCAACACCTGGTGAGAAGCGACACTGCAAAGCCATGTCCCTGAACTGGCAGCCATACACACACAGAAAAAGCACAGAAAGAAATCAAGCTGCCTCTTTTCCCTCCCTTCATAACCTGCAGTGTAAGCACATCTTAAGAAACTGAGGCAGAGAAGTGCTTTGAAAAGATGAGCACAGCACCTAAAAGCTCAGCAGAACCTCCTCCTGAAGCTGTAGCAGTTGGCTCATGTGTGCCTGTGCTCTAAACCTGTGCATGTTGTTCTTAGAGCCAAACATGGATCAATTATTTTGTGTTGCAAAGCACGGACACCCATAAACACTGAAAATATATGGAGAGCCAGCAGTGGGTCCTTTAATGGTTACAGGCATCTTTCATCTTAAACCTGAGAGCTGGAAGTCAATTCCAGCTGTCTTGGATTGGCTCTTTCTTGTGTAGAGCCTGTAAATAAAGGGTTAATTCAGAGCCCCTAGCTGTGACCAGGAGTGGATCACATTTGGTGCTGCACCAAGCTCTGGTCTCTAGAGTACTGGCTAAGCCCAGGGCACGGGGCTTTTGGGTACTACTTTGTGCACATATTTATCTTTTTGAGACCATCTATTTCGTCTGATGGAGGGGAGGGGCACTCATAGCAGTGACTTTTTTCATTTTACACTCCTTTACCCTGTTCCCCTTCCTACAATAGCTGCAATGTAATATTTCAGTAGAGCAAATTTGCAAATTTGGCTCAATGAGACACGGAGCAAACAGCTTTTCAGAGAGCTTCAACTCAGCTGTCAGAAGGGGCAGTTTGGTCTCTGTGCAAGCAGTACTCACATTCCAAACTGCATTAGAGAAAAGCTGCTGGGGTTTTATGCGTTTTTATTATCAGTTCCAGATTAGGAATCTGATACAAATTTTTTCTCAAAGCCTGTGTTTGGAGTACAGCTTATATTCTAAAACAAAACCAGGATTGTGATGTTTTTCTGTCACTAGCTTACCCTTTTTTTGGTTTACTTTTTTTCGTCTCTCTGGATTTACTCCAAGGACCTTTTCTGCTTTTTGTTACACTCTCGAGATGAAGCACCGGATGGTTACGGCAGTGCTGGTAGCACTGGTTCAGGTTTCACAGAGTTTCCCTGCCTTGTACCACCGAGGCTGGTGGAGGCTGCTGAGGGAAGGAGATAGCTGTGGAAAATGCGAGCTGGCACTCTGCTCTGAGCCCAAGGACTGTCCAGCAGGGACTGTGCTGGATCGCTGCGGCTGCTGCCCGGAATGTGCCAACGCGGAAGGGCAGATCTGCGACTTGGACCAGGGCAATCATTTCTATGGGCAGTGCGGGGATCACCTTGAGTGCAGGCTGGATGCTGATGAAGCAAGGTTTGGGGAAGTCCCTGAACCCCAGTGTGTGTGCAAATCTCAAGAGAGCATCTGTGGATCTGATGGGAAAACCTATGAAAACATCTGTCAGTTCAACAAGGCTTATGCTGCGAAAAAAAACATCAGCATGAAACATAAAGGGCCATGTGAATCAGGTAATGTGTGCAGAGGCACTTCCAAACTGAAAAAAGAGCTGGTTCTTATCTTAGATGTGTTACTAGCTACTCTAGCCTAACTTAATTCAACTAACACTGTGGTTTTGTTACAATTATCATTATTCTGTTACAATACCACTTTGTGTAAAATGTATTTCAGCATCTGGTACTTAATCTTGTCTGTTGAAAGCCTCTATATTAGGCTAGTGGAATAAGTCCCATGGTGACTAATAAGGCAACAATCTACAACCTGGGTCTGTTCTGAATAATCAGAATATGATTACTACAATCAGAGTAGGATTTTTTTCCCTACAGAAGTTGTAGTTGGGAATCGGTAAGCAGGTAGGATGGTCTGGGAGGAATGGGCAAATGATTGTTATTGTTACAGAACTGACCTAATTTTGGAGTGGTGCTAGCAAAGCAGATCTCGTGTGTGTGTGTGTGTGTGTATTATATATGTGTATATCCTGTGAATACATGCACAGGTACGTGTATGTATGTGTGTATATCTGTGTGCATGTGTGTATTCCCCTGTGAGGATACGTGGTAAGCAGTGAAGCCGGGGCAGTAGAAGATTGGGTTTAATTAACTGCTCTGTTCTTTTTACCAAAAAGGTCCAAAATCATAAAATCTAGCTAACCCATGAAAGAGAAATCCAAATAGTAGAACGTAATCAAGCTGAAACAATTTCCCTAAAGGACTCTTAAAGCACACAGTTTTTCTGGTGAGTGTTAGTTCAAGGATTCTTAGGTGGGGTTCAGGGAACTCCTGCTCCCTGCTCATCCGCTGCTCCCGTATTTTGCATTGCTACAAGTCATTACTCCTGGCCATCTTTCACTTAAGACACGACTATGAAATTGAAATGTGAAGAGGCATTTGTTTGTTTCTAAATGAGAAATTGCTGTGGTTTTTTAAATTGATCAAATATTTCCTCAAATGAAGTAGAAGAGGTCTGTGGGTCACAATGGGGGAATCTGAAATTGCAGCTCTGGCGAAGGACTGCATACAGGAGTAACTCGGGTGTATTTTACCCACTCGTCTCCAACAGTCTTAGACTATATGCTGTGATTTTATATTGAATGAACAAGGGCTACTGAACACTTAGAATAAGTGATGAACAGCTAATATCAGGCTTCTTTCCTCTTTGGCTGCAAGAGAAGGATCCATTAGAGAATCCTTTATTTGCTATCAGGGCATTAAGCTGGGAAACGAGTACAATTGCGAGTTACCCAGGGAAGGAGTGCTTGTTTGGGATTCAGTGGCGGCAGTTCCTGTGGCAAAACCCCTCAGCAAGATTTCGGCCAGAAGCGACACCCCATTAGCGAGTGCTGGTAACTGCAGCAGCGGCAGCTGCTCAGGCACACCGGCTCAGAGCAGCGGTCCCTCTAATTAATTTAACGGAACTGGCCGCTACAAGAGACTCTTTAATTTGGAGGTACTACCCCTTTGAATTGCTGGTGGCATGCAGCAGCGCCCAGCGACCCCCGAGACGCCGGAGAAGGATCTCGACTGCTCTGCTCTGCATGCGGCATCACCCAGCGCTTCCCACTGCTTCCCTGAAAATGAATTCCAGGAATGCAGACGATTATCCTCACCGCTCAGCTTACTGCTGAACTTTCTGCGGAAAGTTCACAGTCGTGTCACTGCTGTGCAGAGTTTAGTTAGGAAAGAGGCTATGGCAGAGGAAAGCACCCAGCTGGAGCGTGCCCGGGCTGGGAGAGCCCTGGGGCTGGGGTCACCAATGCCCTTCTCCTGTCCCTGGGCTGGGGTCACCAATGCCCTTCTCCTGTCCCTGGGCTGGGGTCACCAATGTGCTTCTCCTGTCCCCAGGCTGGGCTGGGGTCACCAACGCCCTTCTCCTGTCCCTGAGCTGGGGTCACCAATGCCCTTCTCCTGTCCCCGAGATGGGCTGGGGTCACCAATGTGGTTCTCCTGTCCCCGAGCTGGGGCTGGGGTCACCAATGCCCTTCTCCTGTCCCCGAGCTGGGGCTGGGGTCACCAATGCCCTTCTCCTGTCCCCGAGCTGGGCTGGGGTCACCAATGCCCTTCTCCTGTCCCCGAGATGGGCTGGGGTCACCAACGCCTTTCTCCTGTCCCCGAGCTGGGCTGGGGTCACCAATGCCCTTCTCCTGTCCCCGAGCTGGGCTGGGGTCACCAATGCCCTTCTCCTGTCCCCGAGCTGGGCTGGGGTCACCAACGCCCTTCTCCTGTCCCTGAGTTGCTGCTCCCCACTTTGGCTCAGAGCTTTAGAGCCCGGCCGGAACCCGGGGCTCGGAGGGGCTGCAGCAGGCACAGAGGGGCACAAAGGGACACAGAGGGGCACCGAGGGACAGAGAGGGGCACAGAGGGGCACAAAGGGACACAGAGGGGCACAGAGGGGCACCGAGGGACACAGAGGGGCACAGAGGGGCACAAAGGGACACAGAGGGGCACCGAGGGACACAGAGGGGCACAGAGGGGCACCGAGGGACACAGAGGRGCCAGCCGGAGCCGGAGGGCACCGCGCTCCTCCCCRCTCCGKGGCAGCTGGAGACAAAAGGCAGCTGGAACCTGGCTCTGAGCAGCAAACGCTGCAGCACGGGCWGTCCCGACCGCAATTTGCATGCGAAACAAACACCGAGCACTGTGGGGCTCTGGTACCAAGCTATAAATATAACCTTCACTCAGCTCAAAGAACTTTGTTTTGTTTTTCTCTCCTTCAAAGCATCTGCTGTTTCTTCTTGATGCCAAATGGACTAATTGTATACAGCAACAATGAATAAATAAATAACAATAAACTCCTTTCATCAGAGGAGTATAGCCTTTCATCTT
This sequence comes from Turdus rufiventris, assembly GCA_013186435.1. Lineage (NCBI taxonomy): Eukaryota > Metazoa > Chordata > Aves > Passeriformes > Turdidae > Turdus > Turdus rufiventris. Next base: position 384,468 of record PYHW01009579.1, read on the forward strand.
TCTTCTCTTGCCAGAAAAAGGAGAAGAAAAAGGCCTAACTCACTAAAGAAACACGGAAAAATCCTTTCTTTTGCTGAAAGCTAGTTTTAGTCAGTTTATCTCATCATTTACCAAGGTTGCTAAGTGCATTGATTAGATACAGATTCTCCACACTTAAACCATCCCCATTCACTTTCAAACATTTCTCGCTGACAATTTCAGAGCTAACAGAACAATCCTGGCGTCTGGTGGGCAGCTCTGGCCAGCTGTAATGTGAATTTGTAATTCGGAGCTTTTGTCCTCCAGACTCCAGCTGTGCTCCCGTGGGTGGCTGGGGACAGGGACACGGGCAGAGCCAGTGCTTGGCCACACGTCAGTGTTGGCAGGGACCCACAGGACACCTGAAAATACTCACCAGGTGACATCTGCCTACTTGAAGAGTTTTTTATGCTGTCTCTGTGTGGGAACAATTCAAAGAACTCCTGTGAGTCAATGTAGACTTTAGGTTTCTTCTGTGCATTTTAGGCTTGACTACAGTGGATGTATCATTAAAGGAGTGTGGTTTCAATTAATTTTAAGATTTTAAAGTATGCTTTAATATTGGACCCTCTGTGATCAGTTCATAGACAAAAAATATTCTCATCCAAGATATTCAGTTAATGCTGATTTGAATGAAGATTTTTTAAAATGATAGACAGATTCTGAATGCACAGTTCTCATGAAAGAACAAGCATTTAAAGATTTAAGTTTGAAAAACCTTAGGTTTGAAGTGTAGCAAGATTGTTTAATGAGGCATTTATAAATGGGAAAGTGGATAGCTTTCTGTATAATTTGTTTGCAATTAATTTTAATCAGTACGCATTTCATATTTTCTGCACAGACATCAATCCTGAAAAACTGAGAAACGTGTTATAAATTGTTCCTTGAAAACATGGCACAGGCTGTTACAGTTTCAAATGCCAAAGAATAAAGGCTGTTCGTCGGTATTGATTCAAATATTGCAAGTAAAAATACATTAAGTATTTACTCTGTTTTATTTTCAAGCATCTGGCATGTGAAAAAGTTCAATACAAGCCAAATCATCCAGAAATGCATTTTTGAGCAGTGATCTGGAAATAGATAGAAAACAGGTTTTAGAGGGCAAAACACTTCTTGTTATTGGAAAAAAAAAATGAAAAGAAAAAGAAAAAAAAAAAAAACCAGAGCTCTCCAACACAGGAAATCTGAGCTAACTGCAAATGTAAGAGTAAAAGCGCTGTTTTGTCTGTGCCACCGGACATCCATCCCCATCCCTGCTGCAGGGCTGTGCCCGAGCAGCTCCGGCGATGCTCAGGGCCCGGGCTCAGAGACCCGGCCGGCTCCCTCTCGTGGCTGCCCGCAGCTTTCGTTCGGGAAAAGGGGAAAAACGGAATCCGAGGCAGTCAATAACCACTGGAGGGGGTGGCAGTACCAGAACACGAGGAAACAAGTGGAAATGTAGCAGGTATAGTAAGCATAATATGAAACCTTGCAGAAATAACTGAATTTCAGTTCCTTTCGCTCCTAACACGAATATTGGATGGCATCGATGGCAACTGAGGATAAATGTGGAATGCATTAATAATGTCACTTGTGATTTCTGTAGGTAACAGTGCTCAACAACGTTTAACAAGGCAATGATGCAGTCAGAAAAAGCCAGCAATAGCGTTTTGGCTTTTAGCTAACCAAAAAGTGACACATTCAGAGCTGTGACACAATCAAATGGCTCAGTGGCTGCAGAATTTCCTGTGCTTTCCTCTGAAGCCCAGGTAGGGTGGCTCTGCTGGGGACCAAGCCTGGTACACGACAGCTCAGGACAAAATTAAACCCTCAGTGTCAGCTCGGGTTCCAGGATCATCTGCAAGGGCGGGAACAGACCTGAAGAGGCATTTTTAGAAAGCACAGACACAAGGTTTTCTGAGCTTTGAAAGGTTCTTGGAATCACATGGCTCTTCAGAGGGTGTGAGAGCCAAAAGGCAAACACAGTCTGGTGGTATCCTGTGGGGCAGGGATTGGTGTTAACAACCCTTTTGTGTTTGTGTTCTTAGAGCTCTGTCTCCTAAAGCACCCTGTCGGTTCTTTGCAGCTCCTGTGATTTCTCTGGCACCCCAGGATGCCCAGAATTACACTGGCAATGATGTCATTTTTGGCTGTGAGGTGTCAGCCTATCCCATGCCACAGCTTGAATGGAAAAAAAAGGGGAATAAAATGTTTCTGCCAGGAGATGACACCCACGTCTCAGTTCAGGTAAAACTTGAATTTACCATTTCATACAGTTTGGGAACAGCAGCAGGGTGGTTAATCTGTGAATTCCTCCTACAGAACACAATACTGTAATAAATAGATTCCTAACAGCTCCCCCAGACTCCCTCCCCATCTCATCCCGAACCTGAGCACATCTGGAATGCTCTGAAGCAGCAGCAAGGGCAGGAGGAGCACGGGGACGAGTGGCAGGAAGAGGAGCAGAAATGTGAGCACGGTGCAGGGTAGGGAAAGAGCAGAGATGGGAGACCACAAACTCAGAGGTGCAGAGCAGCAAGAAGGTAAAACACAGGGCAGCAGGAATAAGCAGAATCAAAGCATGATGGCATTACAAAAAAAAAAAAAAAAAATAAAAAAAAAGGCAAAATTTGTAATGATATTTAATCCATGCAAAATTATTTTTAGAAATATCATGGTGTCTCCTGGCTATTTAATTTCATTTCTGTCTTTCTCAAAGGCAAGAGGTGGGCCTCAGAAGTATGGTGTGACAGGATGGCTGCAGATCCAAGGCCTCAAAAAATCAGATGAAGGCATTTATATCTGCCACACCAAAAACAAGCATGGTGTAACATATGCCTCTGCAAGATTGAAAGTCATTGATGGTAATTTTTTTTTTTGGATGTAAAAAGTATAAGAAATGCATTCAAACATGATGCAAATGAGGGGGTTGTTGGAACGCAAATGAAGCATAGGAGAAATTACCCAAAGCTGCCCATATTTTCACTCTTCTGTGTGCTTTTATTTTACTTTATCCCCTAATGGGTTATATAGTAATATTTCGCTGCAAATTATACCAGCTTCCAGAAAACAGAAAGCTGTGGATTGGAGCCATACAGCTGAGACACATTACTCCACTGTCTTTATCCCAAAGAAGTCCTTTGATGTTAGCAGGACCCAGAACAACAGCTGGTGTAACTGAGGCAGTCTTGGAATCATGGCAGGTCTGCTTAGCTGCTTATTTTTCATAAAATTTGTAAGGGAAGAGTTGTTCCTTAATGAGAGTGGTTCCAAAGATGTAAGAAATAGCTTTGCTATTGATTTGCTTTGGGCCCAGCCCTGCAGAATAATAATTTTCTTCCTCCATGGAGAACTGTTTGTCCTGGCAAATTCAGGATAAAGATGCATTATCATATTTCCCTTCTGGTCTAGGGGTGTTTGTCACTCATCCAGTTTCCACAAGTGGTTTTCAAAGCTTTATTTTCTCTGGGAATATTTGCAGATGCACAGGAGCTGCAGAGGACTGATATCATAGTTTACTGATGCATTTTCAACGTGTCCTCAGCACAGGGAAGACGTGGCCCTGTTGGGGCAGATCCAGAGGAGGCCACAGAGATGCTCCCGGTGCTGGAGCACCTCTGCTCCAGACAGGCTGAGCAAGCTGCTGGTGTGAAGCCTGGGGAAGAGAAGGGTCTGGGGACATCCCACAGCCCTTCTAGTCCCTAAAGGGGGAGTAGTAGAAGGAGGGAGAAGGACTTTTTATACAGGCAGATAGTGGTTGGACAGGGAGAATAGTTTTAATTAAAACAGGAGAGATTTAGATTAGATGTTTGGAAGAAATTCTTTTCTCAGAACATGGTGCAGCACTTACATGGTTTTTTCAAAGAAGCTGTGGCTGCCCCATCCCTGAAGTGTCCAAGGTCGGGCTGGATGGGGCTTGGAGCAAGCTGGGATACTGGAGGTGTCCCTGCCCATGGCAGGAGTGCAACAAGATGAGCCTAAGATCATTTCAAACCAATCTGTTCTGGGATTCCATGATTCTCTCTAGGAATTTGCTCATGACCTGCAGTGGTATGAGGTCAAGCCATCAGCTCAAACCCCTGTCCTTCTCATAGGTAACAAGAGTTCAGAAACTCTCAATTTGCTGTACAAATCCAAACCCACACTTTCCTCTGTGCTCCTATCTTTAACTATTTTAATTGGACTCAATTCCATCTTGCAGACCCATCTCCTGCATTTGCATTTGCTGCTGGCAGTAGGAGTGCAAGCTACAGCATTGAGTACGAGGAGTATTATGACAATTCTGATGAGGACGATGATGAAGAATATGAATCCGGGGACTACGATCATGAAAACAACTCTGAATAATAATTTGTATACATTTGTTGTCCGAATCCTTTCACACAGTTATATTTACCAGTAGTCTGTTCTGGAAATGGCTCCTCTGATAACACACATACTCACTTGTGTATCCACCTTCCTGAAATACAGCTTTGGATGAAGTGTACCATGCTACTCACCAGAAATAAGAACAGTTGTAACACCATATATTTAGACTATTAAATAAAACATTTCAACATGCACCTTTCTACTAAGTATGCCAAAGGGATCCAATTTTATATTGATTTTAAAATTATTTTCTAATTTCTTTCATACATTCTAATTTGTCTAGCAAAAATGCCAATAGTTAAACACAAATTTTATTTTGTATAAATTTTCTTTTTTTCTGTAAAGTACTAAGAAATATCAAGAGATTGTTCACATGGCAACAAGCCTAAGTAAGTATGGAGGTTGCAAAACAGTCTTCAATCTTCTTAGTTCATGTTTTCTCATAAGTTTCAGGAGGATTTTCCTTCTCATTTGAAATTTCTCACGTCTCATCAAAAGGGAGTTATCTGTCTGTTGGGGGATGATTTTGTTTTTTGTTTGTCAGTAGGTACATGAAGCAATCACAGTCTAAAGCCAGTAAGTGCTGTTTTACAGTCAATACTTGAACACAGCCATAAAGATTCCTGATGCATCCAAACCAGTGAGCACCTTTGGGCTCCTTGGAACAGCTCCTGCCTTGCTCCCCACAGCGGCAGCTCCTCCTGGGAGCAGCTCCGGGTTTGGGATCATGATCCCCCTCTGAGCAGGATGATGGCTGGGGGGCATTTCTGCAGTTTAAAGGCAGCAGCTGCTCTGCAGCTCGATGCATGCCCTTCAAGCACCATGGGATTTCATTGCAACTTAATGAATTAGATTACTAAAGTAATCACTAAATGGTGGCAACACATATTGGTATAGTATAGTGCATGGGCACAGAAAATAATCTTGAAATCACTAGCCATAGAAAGAAATTAGCCTTCTTCAGGGCCTTTTGCCTTTTTCCATGTTGTTAATAGAAAACGAAAAACAGAAAGAAAAGAATGTTTGAATGAGAAAATGTGAAGCAGGAGTCTAGCAAATACCAGTCTGCAAGTGTTTGGTCTGATGGAGCATGTCTATTTAAGAAAAGCTAACAGTCCCAGAACAAAGAATTCTACATTAAATATGTTGCATTTCTCTATGTATTTTTTATATATATTTAATAAGTTCTTGTAAATTATCAGCCATTTCTTTCAGCAAGAAAACTGCATTTTAGGAAAAATCCCAGTGTGATGCAAAAAAAGAAACAGTGACCTCTTGTACAATTCCTAGTTTATTTTTTTTTTTGTGGGAGGAGACACAAAGCTGGTTTTGTTTATATGCTTTAATAAGTAATTTATTATTAAATTTTAAAAAAGCATGGAAAAGGTTTGGTCCTCTCTAAGCAGTAGACTGGAGTGGATCTCATTGTGAATGCATCGCCTGTAGCAACAGATCTGTTCATATAACCCAAAGGAACAGCAAGTTCAAGAAGTGAGATTTATTCCACCCAGCGGGAAATGAGCCAGGCTTGAGCTGAAAACGGTGTGTTAGTCCTGGTACTGTACTTTGCAAGGCAGACCTAGACCCTTCTTTGCCAAAGTTTCCACAGAAGACTCAGACTTTGTTACGTGCAAGTCTGAAGTTCATGGCGCAGCTTCCTGCTGTCATACGAGCATCTTCACCGTACGATTTCCCACGTGAAGCTAAAGGAACGGTAGAGAAGTTGCTAAAGAAATTACACTGCTTTATGCAGAAGGTCCTTTGGGCAATGGGGATCTTGGCAATGTGGGCAATAAAGCATGGGAAACGACAATAATTTTACACCAACTGCTCAGGCCCTTTATCGTGGCGAGGAGCGCGCCGTGCTGGTCCGGGTGGAGCTGGCATCACCCGCGTCCTGCCGTGTCCTACCGTGTCCTGCCGTGTCCTACCGTGTCCTGCCGTGTCCTACCGTGCCCGCACCGTGTCCTGCCGTGTCCCCCGTCCCCGCCCGTGTCCCCCCGTGTCCGCACCGCCCCCGCACCGCCCCCGCACCACCTCCGCCCGTGTCCGCCCGGGCCCGCCCCGCTCGCACCCCCGGCCGGCCCCGGCGCTGCCGCTGCCCCCGCAGGGCCCCCCGGCAGGATGCACAGCTCGGAGGGGTGCACAGCTCGGAGGGGTGCACAGCTCGGAGGGATGCACGGCTCGGAGGGATGCATCGCTTGCCAGGATTCACCGCTCGGGAGATGCATCGTTGAGAGGGATGCACCGCCCGGCATGATGCACCACTCGGAGGGATGCACCCCTCGGAGGGATGCGCAGCTCGGAGGGATACGCCGCTCGGGAGGATGCCCTGCGCTCCAGGTGGGTGTGCCCGGTTGGACCTCGGCCGGTCGCTGGGGAGAGCTCGGGGAAGAAGGGAGGGCGGTGCTGGGCCCGCTGTGCTCAGGTGCTGCGGGGCGGGGACCGTGGGATGCGCAGGGCCGGGGGCAGAGGGGCCGGGAGCCGCCCTGGCCAAGGGGCTGCGGGGCCAAAGGAGCCGAGCCCCGGGAGAGACCCCGGCTGTGCTGCGGGGAGGAGGGGACACGCGTGGGGCCGGGATGCGCTGCGGGAGCGGTGGTGCGGAGCTGTGCGGGGCTGGAGATGCTGTGCGGGGCTGGAGATGCTGTGCCCGGCTGGAGATGCTGTGCGGGGCCGGGACCTGCGGCGCTCCCGTGTACCCACGGACCCGCTCCCACGACCCTGCTCCCACCACCCTGCTCCCATCCCCGCTCCCATGTCCCCGTTCCCATGGCCTGTTGCCCCGGCCCCGCTCTCATCTCCCCGCTGCCATCTGCCCGTTCCCATCGCTCTGCTCCCACCTCTCCGCTTCCCCGGCCCCATTCCCATCTCTCCGCTCCACGCCGGGGCGAAGCAGCCGCGGCCGCTCCTCCGTGCCGCTGCTCTCTGAAGGCTGTGCTGGGCTCCTGCTTCCCCAAAAAGCAGAGGCAGCCCCGCAGAACTTGTCCGAGATGAGCATGAGCTGCTGGAACGGCCTGGCACGGGGGGCAGGAAGGGGGGCGGGCAGCGCTCCGGAGACACCCACCGAGGAGTGCCCGGAGTCCCCTGTGACTCCGCTCCGTGCTGGCAGCAAGGCTCTGCCGGCCTCAGAGAGGCCATTTTTGGCATTTACTGAAATACCTGAGTACAGGGAATGGCACAGAAAAGGACCACTGAATTTTAATTTTTTCCCCCTCAACTGTGACAATTCAGGAGTTATGCCTGTCAAGTTGTTTTTTGAGTAGAGCTAATTGAACTTTATTAACTGAGTGTTTTCAGTCAGCAAGTGTTGATTAAAATCAGAACATTTGTGGGAATTTTTCCGTGTTAGCAAAGCTTAGATTAGGAAGCTCCCTGGTTTCCTGCCCTGCTTGGCTCCGTGGCTGCTGCAGAGCTGGGCCTCCAGCATTGATGCTTCTTGGGACTTTGACAGGCTGCTAGGAGAGATGCCTGGGGCTTCAGGGAGCTGCAGAGATGAGACTAGAACTACCCATAGAATTTTGTTCAGCTTATTCTTGAGTGTTATGAAAATGTGACAAGCTTGGAGGAAAAAAATAATATGTAATGTTTTCCATTAGGATATAAATCTGTTTCTTAGAAAATTTCCAGTTCTTTGTGATCAAAAGTGGCACTTCCTGTTCAGGTCTGTTTCTACTCCCAACCCAGCATCTGTCTGACTGCTAGGCCATCTCTGTTCCACGATTGTTTTCTTAGAATCACCTTTCAGCTGTTGATGAGGTATCTGAAGCGAGTTAGAGCAGAATTTCTACCAGTGCAAAGTCCACTGCCCCGTGGGATGATGAAGAGTGAGCTGACAACTTTCACAGGGACTCTTGCCTGTAAAAGCTTGAATATGGTTGGCTGTCAGAGCTGCTGCTCCATAGTGAAATACCCAGTGCCCAATGTATGGGACCAGAATGAATAATTACTGTTTTACCTGCCAGTGTTCTGGGAATTCAAAAACTGTTGTCATGTGTCCTGGAATAATGTAATACACTTTGTGTCATTAAATGTTCACCTCTAATGGTTTAATTGTACTAACCATAAGAATTCTTTAAAAAAAATTACATGGCTGAAGCTTCTATTAGAACTGTTCAGCTCACATTCTTCATAGAAAACTTGTGTTGCTAATTTTAAAATGCTTCATTACAGAAAATTACATTTTGAACTAGGTAGCTTCTTGACCCAAACTGGTTCTTTTGTCATCAAGCTCTTATTCATGTCATTACTAACATTACAAAATTAAGATAGCTAGATGTACTGAAAAATCAGCTGATCTTCAGAGGCATCATTGCTGATGTTAAAAAAAAAATTAAAAAAAAGCTTTGGAGGTGAGAAACAAGTTTTTACTTCTGCCATTTTTTTGTTTGGACCTCAATTTAGTTATTGGCATGTTATGTTCCTTGGTTTGATATTGAGGTGGAAAAGTGTGAAATGCATTGCTTGGAACAGATTGTCCCATGGGGAAGGAACAGGGTGGGTTTGATGCCTCACAGAACTCACAGTTCTGTTGTGGCTTTTTCTTGGTCTTCTGTTTTGGAGCACTCCTTTATAGTGTGGTTGGGAAATAGCAGCCCTTGTTGTCAAGCCCTGCTGTCTAATGCCTTCATTTTTCTTCAGCTCCTGTGAAAACACATTTCTGATACATGAGTGTGTGAAGGCTGGGCCTTTCTCAACTTCTGATGAGAAACAGTGGAAAAATGTCAGCACTTTGACAATTTCCTTGCAGGATGATCCATTTTGTGTGCGTGTGTTGGTGATCCTGGGAGCTCAGTGAGGAAGTACAAAGTTAACAGTTCTTGTTTTTCCTGCAATGGGGTTCTCATTTGCTTTTTAGTCTTTGTTTGTTATACTGTTCAAGTTAATGTACTTTTGGAGTTACTTTGGGAATGTCTAATAAAAGATAAGTTGCAATAACCTGTTTATTAAAAACAAACTCAAGTACACTTCTCCACCATTTTGCAGTTATTTTTATGAATGTACTGTAATTGGAGTTTGCATTTATTATTAAAATGATTGCAGTGTGACTCTTCAGTGTGCAGTTCATTAAAAACAGTGATTTAAATGTAAAATATAGTTTCTTAAGAGATTTCTTTAGTTAAATTAAGAATTTCTGCAGAAAAGAAAATTAAGCCATAGATCTAGTGAATTAAATTTTATATAAAAATTGAAGAAATAATCCCTAAACAATACTAATATAGGTAATAATTAACAATGGTAGTTTCAAATATATATACATTAGGATTCCAGGTTGAGGCTCATCCAGTGTGAATCTGAGTGTGATTTAATATTGGGAAAGGGATTAGCATCCAGGTCTGCAGTTCTTTTCCCAGCCCCTTCAGGATTCAGCACACAGTGTTCCACACCTGGGGAAGGGGAGGGTGCATTTTCCTTCTCTGCACGTTTGTGTGATCTAAGGAACATTGCAGTGGACTGCTCTCAGAATGTGGAATGTGAAAGGGCAGCAATGCAGCCCTTGCCTGAGAGCTCCCCTAATCCATCCCTCCTCACCAGCTTTCTGCAAGAGGCAGAGCAGGGGACAGCGAGAAGTCAGGCCCGTGGTGAGGAGCAGATCTCTCATTAGTTGAACTCTGGGTGATCCTCAGAGTTGTGATTGTGACAAATAGAAGGAAGTATTGATGAGGATGACTTGGTGTTTTGGACCAAAGGGAGCTGAGGCTGCAAACTGCAGCTGTGAAAGTACACAGAGATCTTCCCCAGATCCAATGTCAAGGCACAACTGACTTTGAGGCAGTTGGTTTTAGTTGTTTCAACAAGGAGCAGATTCAATTGTTCTGTAAAAACTTAGGCATAGCTGAATGAAGAGAGTTACATTTTATTATTTAATTGCACAATTCTTCATTGTATCTGATTTTGAAACATTCCAAGGATCTTAAGCCCTAATGGTGAGATTGTATCCTCACATGGAATATTGAACGCCCCCCGCATCACTTCTTAGACACAAGTTCTCAGGGATGGAATGTATCCTTCAGTTCAAACAAATGCTTTGTAAACTACTGTGGAGCAAAGGAAATGAATTTTTTTGATAGGTAGCTTCTATTTTTGAGAGCACCCTCGGATCTTTTTCATCCATGCACAGCTTATTTTTTTCCTATGGTTTGAATTTCATGCAGCTTGCCTTTCAAGTGCTAGAATACTGAACATCTGAGACCTCTGAGAAAAGTGTAGGAGTGAATTTCTAGGCTGCAGTTCTTTGGAGTCTGTTTTCAGATGGGTTTTCTTAACACTTATGATGAGAGGTTTTTTCAGAGTTAAGTCTGAAGGTCTAGTCCCATCCATGTTCATAGAATTTGGCATGAAAACCTTTTAATCGGCTTGGGAAGTCTCAGCCTAACAATTCCTCTTCATTCTAGAAATGTTGGAAAAGGCAAAATACGATCTGATTCTGGTAGTGCTGGACCCTGGCCCTACAAGGCCTGGTGTGTGAGCAGAGCTGCCTTTCCCCCAGGGCATCATGACCACTGTGGAGCAGGAAAGGCTCTCCCAGGCTCAGGAAATGGAGCTGGTAAGCGTGGCTTCTTTCTCCTTCTGCAAGGGATGATGTAAAGCCTTTCATGAGAAGTGTTTCCTAGCCATGAAGGGATTGAAATGCCTTTTTCTCTGCCAAAAATACCTATAGACACTGGCAGCTCTTAGTGCAGGGACTGTCAGTGCCACACGTCAGTTCTTTCTTCAAGTGAACTTGTATCTCTGCTCATGACTTTCCTCTGCCTACATCTTAACCTGAGGAAGTGCTCAAACCTGTCCATCCAGAAAGAGGAACAACCTTGAAGGAAAAAAATGAGCAAGTCAGGAACCTGATGAGACCTGCATTTAGTGCTGGGCCATAATTTTCATTTCTGGTGTCAAATAATTAATCTGCCAAATCTCCATCTAGTTTTATCAAGGAAAGAACATTGTTTATTCTGCCCTTACTTTTCTTAGGTTGATTATTCAAGACCTTCAGCAAAGCCTTGTGAAAGAGCTACCTCATTCTGTGACACCTCTCTGAAGGACATTCTGCTGCTTGTGTGCTCTTTGGAAGGAGGTGAGGTTTTTCATTATTGAACCTAAATTGCTCACATAACTTTTGCTTAAATTTTTCTGACTTGATGAATTTTGTGCTTGAATTGATTACGTGGTACCCAATTAAGCTCCATTGACCAAAAAAGGTTCAAAGACAAAAATTCCAGTTTCTTTTCTCCACGTCTCTCTTGCTGTCTTTCCATCTCTCTGCCTTCTGTGTCTTGCCATAAAGGTTGGACTGTCTAAATTCTGAGCCTGTCTTCTTTTTTTGTTTTTCTGAATTATATCTCAGTTTTGCTGGGCCCTACCATCTCAGTACTTGCTAGAAGGATTATTTTATTGAACTAGGAGCAACCAAGTGCCACTGTGGTAAGGCAGCACTGTCAAATCAGGACAAGGTGTTTTTTTCCTTGAGCAGTTCCCCCATCCTCTCCAACATTTTGGGGTAAATCAGTGCGTAAACTCTCCAGAGCCTTGGCAGGAGGTGTGAAGGGCTTTCATTTGTGCATTCCACAAGTGTAAATGTCATTCCTGGTGAGTTCTGGTTACCGTTTTCTGCAGCACTTCCTTTACATTAATTATTATGGGCAAGGAAGTGCAGAGGAACTGCTGGTCAACTGCTGGAAATTTAACCTTGAGACTACAACTTGGAATAAAAAAGAAGGCTCTATATTTTAAAATGTGCTAACTAGGGTCCGCCTTTTGCAGTGAGCTGGGGATTATTGTGAATGACCAATTTCTAGTGGCAAGAACTTTCTTAATCCTTGTGCATGTTTGATCCTGTTCTTTCCCATCCACTAGCTAACACATGAAAAAGGACATGCAACTTTACAAGTGGAGAAAAAGCTTTACATTTTCTCCTTTGTTTCTTGCCTTCCTAATCTACCCTGGGGCTCTGTGGTGTTAGTAATCTTCCACTGTGTTTTTATTAGAAGCGAAAGGTTTTAATATACAGGTTTACAGATGAAGTAGCAACTGACTTCTAATCCAGTGACTGTATATATCAGACATGACAAAAAGTGAGAATTAATTTTTTGATCTGCTAGGGAATTTGGATTTCAATGAATAGATAGCAGAAGAACTCGTGAGGTTAAATAAAGGAATTTTCCTTTTAAAAAATTAATTAAATTTTCTTGGCTGACACAGACTGAAATCAATTCTTGGAACTCGATAATACAGAGATATTTACCAGGTAAGGATTTAGGTCAGAGAAAACATTGGTTCAGATGGTTTAGGACAGACAGAAGTGGGGGGGAGTGAGGCTGGCTCTGCATTGTATGGTGCTTATGTAAACTGGTTTCTAAGTACAAGAGCTTCAGTGTCCAGGGAACTCAGACTGCTCTTCTGCAGTTTGAGACCCCTGTTTCTCCAATTTCTGTTTCTTTCAATATGGAAGGGATGCTCTAAGAAAAAAAAAAAAAAAGCCAAAATGCTTTTATAAATTCACCACAGTATAACACACACATCTGAGGAAATTTCAAATGACAAAGTAATTATAAAAACATTATGTTGATGTTTATGTTTAATCATGGTCAATTACTGTAATTAGCATCTAAACAAAGCAAAATCTTAGAAGAGTGTTAAACTTGGGTAAACAGGAATAGCTGATGGGTTCCTGAGGAGATTGGCTTGACAATACATTTCCATGAGAGAATTCTCCCTGAAAATGTCTGTTTTTCATCAGGAGTTTTCCAGACCACTTTGATGGATGCCCAGTTACCCCAGGATAAAAATGAAGAAGTGGAACTGGCAGTTCTGTGGTTCTTGGATCAGAGTGTCAGAGCCCAGCTTCAGCACAGCTCACAGGTAAAGACTGGTTGTAAACCACAACATTTGAACTCAAACAGCCTATGCCAAAATGAACCTGCCAGTACATCTGAGCCATCAAAGCTATCGAGCTCAGCTGGGGGGAAATGACTGGATGGAGAGAGAGGGAACCACTTGGTGTGATGTCCATCTGATCAGCCTTCCTACTATGGATACTTTGGAGTTTTGGCATGTGAGGGGTTAATATTTTAACAGCTATGTTCATTAACCAATTTTAGGTTACTTTGCATTTCAATTTTTTATTTCAAACATTTAGCTGGGTTCTGCTATATTGTGTTATATTTCACAGCTGGGTACACAAGATTTATTCTTTTAATAGTTCTGTTCTTTTGACAGTTATTCATTTATGTGGTTTCCACTGTATTTCTCACATTACTTGGCTTTTCTGCATTTTAAATACGGAAGAGGGAGAAGTAAGATGCATTTTTGAAGAAGCAGCAGTTAATTCACCTTAACTGTAGGGGACAGTCATAATGTAGATGTTATAAAGAGAATGTCAGTAAGATGAGATCAATTGATCTTGAGAAAGAATTCTGTTGGAGCCTCAAGCAAATCTTTAGCAAGAATTGTGACAGTGACTGAGGTTTGGCTTCACTTGTGCAGCACTCCTTCCTTGCTTTCTGGTGGACAGTCCCAATCTCCAGAATATTTTTACCTCTTCATGTTTGAGATGTACTTCAACTCTCTCACTTACTATTAAAAAGAGAATTTTACACAATACTGAATTGCTTTTCCATTAAAGCAGTGTGATCCTTTCCATTGTCAAAGCTGAATTGTTATTTTAAAATCTGGTGGACTTCTCTAATGTTAAGGAACAGGAGGTACCCAGTAAAAGTAAAAGTGCTCCAGGTATTTTCAGGAGCAAAATTCTTGCTGATGGCACTTCAAAGGCAGCGTGGCTCTACAGTGGTTGTCATTCTGATATGCAGTTTCTCTTTATTATGATAATATTATTTTTAGTTTTATCCTTTTATTTCTGATTTTATTTTTATTAACCATTATAATTACTCTTTTCCCTTTATCTGATGTGGAGGGTTTCTGTTTCCCCTGCTGTCCTCCTGATGGGGGTGTAACTGCCTGGAGAGGCCCCATCCATGTACAGTGTGCTATCAGGGCTTGGCTGGGAGATTGCACCCCAAGATTTTTATATCTGTCCTTACAAAGAGTTGGAGGAAACATTTGTGTGTGGGTGGACCAGCAGGCAGAAATGGCAGTGCATTATACTATATTATATATAATATAATTTATATTTATATAAATTATATATAATTATTTTATTTTATTTTATTGTTTTATTATATTATATAAAATATAATATTATATATTTATATTAAATATAAATTTCTATTTAATCACCTGGAGCTCTATCAACAATAGGAAAAATGTCCAAGCTTCCCCTTTGCCAGCTCGGCAATGTGCTGGGAGTGACCACAAGCCTGGTTCTGCCACTGCACTGTATGGGGAGGGTTAAATGGTTAATTAACGGGGAAAATGCTGCCTAACGTTCCCAAATGATTTGCAGGAGAGCGCTTGCAACAGAAAGAAATAACCTGTACTGAAAGGATGTGGTAAAACACTGTAGGATAAATTTAAGACAAGTTTTGTGTTGTTCATTGTTTCTGTTTTTCCCCCTCCTCATCAGTGGATATGAGTCAAACTGGTGATAAATCATATTTCATACACTGCCCGTGCCCATGGCTCCTGTGGAGCCAGGCTGGGACAGGAGGGGCTCTCATCTGGTGTGCAACCACTCAAGGGACGTTCCCGAGTTCCAGCCCCACTCTCGACCCCTAGAGTTCATTGCAAATGCACTTTCAAAGTGATTTTTTTTCCAATGTTTGATTACATTATCTACCAGTATCCTTTAGTTTGCAGTCGAGTTTTTGTTTTGTGCCAGCAAGCTGGTACAGCCCCTGGTGTGTGGGTCTGGAGCACAGCCTGTGCTTGTGCAGCAGGAGCTGTGTGAGGGCAGCTGAGCTCCCTTTGTGCTCTGTGGCCGTGTCCAGCTGAGCTGTGCAGCGCTCAGCGCTGGGCGCTGCTGTGCCTGTGCTGCTGTAGCAGCTCCGAGAGCAGCAGATGGCACGCTGCTCCCACGCTGTAAATCCTCACCTGCTGCAGCTCTGCTCACGGGCAGCAAAGTCAGACATACAGCAAATTATTAAGTAATACAGATTTAGGTAAATATTCGGGATTGCTTGGATTGTTTTATTTACATAATGGATAAAGGAAATTTTTGCATGCTTCAGCCATGTTGTAATGATTTTGTTTGCTCATATGCTTGCACACAGACAAATGGTTAGAGAAGGGTGGAGAGTCTAATGAAAGTAGAACAAGTCTTCTATGTGAATATACAAATTTTGTTCAGTAATTAACTCATATTCTTAAGCATGTGCATGTAATAAAAGCAAACTCATTATAGAAAAAGAGAACTGGCTAGGTAAATGAATGCATTTTTATTAACCAGCCCACTGGGGCTTGCTGTCTGAGGAAGGAGAGCAAAACCTTGGAGATTTCTTCCATGATGCTATAATACACTTTTAGTGCCATAACCATTCCAGTACAAAAATAATGCACCAAGATACTGTCTTTGGAACAGACTGACCTTTGAAAGAATATATACATATTAAATGTCTGTTTGTTACTGCACTGGACTCTGGTGCTCTACAGGATTGTTAATACTGGTCTATCAATTGTCTATCAGTACATGTTTTGTTTTACTGCTGACATGACTTACTTTTCAGCGTCCTTTTGTGTGGTGAATTGCTGGTTTGGATGCTGGGCAGGAAGAAGAGAGTTGTCTGGAAAAGCAGTGCTGCTACGCAGACATTTGCCCTTGGAGGGCAGCAGGAGAGGTTTGCAGCCGTCCCTGGAGCAGCTCATTGTGCAGCTATTCCCGATTCTGCCGGGACAGGCTGGAGCAGCAGCCTTGGATGGGCACGGCTTGCCTGGGATGCCCCTAATTGGCCATGAGGTATTGCCAAGGGCCAGAAAAACTGGTAAATCTTACCCATTAATGTATCAAAGGAAATGCAACTGAGTGAAGGCAGTTACTGAAATTTCTTCAGCTCACTAAGAACCATTAATTCGAAACAAGTTTAAGGTGACTGCATACCCGGGAATTGTGACACTTGTAACTACCCCGTTTCCACATCTACATTGGCACAGTGATTGTAAAAAGGACATTGCTTTGGTTGGAGGTTTTTCTCACAAGGTTGCATTAAGAGTTATTATGGAAGCATATTCTTGAAAAGTACAGGTGTAGAGATGCAAATTGTTAGTTCCTTTGTGTCTTATTTTTCTGAGGGAATGCTTTTAGTCATTAAGTACGATGATTGAAAACAGAATCGTTCAGTGTAGGGAGGAAGGAGGCTGTCATGGTTTCCAGGGGGGTCTCAGTGATGTTCCCGTTCTGTGCCTGGTGATCTTTCTGTTCTGTGCTGGTGATGTTCCCGTTCTGTGCCGGGGATGTTCCCGTTC
>PYHW01009579.1:401986-412543 GCA_013186435.1 Turdus rufiventris
CTCTGTACATGTCTGTACGTGTCTGTATGTGCATGTCTATCTGTACATGTCTGTCTGTCCATGTCACCACCATCCCATCAGACAGCTCTGTGTGCAGGGGCTGTGTTTGTTCTGCCTGTTCAGAGGAGGTTTGTTATTGAAGTGCGCTCAGGGAAGCTCTTTGCTCTGAGGAGATGAGCGGTGGTTCCTGCTAGATCTTGCTTAGCCGGCAGTAGACTGGGATGAGTTCAGAGAAGTCCTGGGGTGGTGAATTCATTCCGGGTGCTGCAGTCTGAGGGAGCCCTCTGCAAGTGAAGATCGCTGGCAATGGGATGTTCCAATGAGTCGTGCTTTTATTTTGCCCCAGTTTTAAAGAGCAGTGATGGGGGAGCACGGTGGGGGAGCAGGAGAGCAAATCCTGGCTCAGGGTTTCTGGGGAACAGCCTCACCTACACAGGGAGAGATGCAGCCAGCCCCTGGCACCAGAGGGGAACCTGCGCTTTTAGACTTGGCACATTTGCATTATCCTAAAAAAGTATCCCAAGGGTTTAGAATTCAGACTGCAGTGCGCTTAGAGGGGAGGAAGGAGATACCTTTCTTGCTGGATTGTGTTTGCAGCAGAGAAAGCCAGAGGTGTGCATAGCCAGGTGTCACCCGAGCACTGAACACAGGCTGGCCCTCTCACCTGGAAGGCTGTTCTCTTGGCTTGTTACTTAGAGATTTCTTCAGTGTGTGTGTATCCCTTTGATTACACTGCCTGCAGACACAAAGCATGACCTAGCAAAAAGGAGAAATGCATTTATTGTGCAGGTGTGCCCACTTTTCCCCTATGCAATAGAGAGCAGCGCTCTGCAGCAGCCCCGCTGCCTTCAGAGGGATCCTTGAGCTGTGAGAGGCTCAGCAGAAGCTCTGGGCCCTGGCATCTCCATGATTAATGATATCTTAACCCTTATGAATGATTATCCTTTCCTGGCTGTAAAATACATACACTGTTTTATTTCATTACCACGAGGTGAAGATCCAGCACTGACAGGTGCTGGGAATTAGCAGGCAGTTTTGAAATTGTTCTGTGCACTAGAAATTAGATCTCATTTTAATTCAGCTTTTCCAAACTAGTAAATGAGGTTAATGCCATACATATTCAGCTGATATGGATGAAGAAATTGATATAAAGTAGATCAACATAGCTACAGGGCTACTTTAATTTATACGTAAAGAGGCAGTGATAAATGAAAGTAATGTAGTAGTGGTCACTAAACTCCTCAGCCATCAGGGATTCAATAGTGTTAGCAGCTCATTAAAGACATGGTTGGGGTTACCTCAAATAGAAATTTGAAAAGAAATAGCCAACTAACCCTTAATTATCAAAACATAGAAAATACTAATTATGCCTTAATTAGCTTTTCTTTTAATGTACTGAAATTGTTACTTTTTGTGTAGCACAAATGGATAGTTATATCAACAATAAATAGGTTGTTTTAATAACTTTCTTTTACCTCTGGGAAAACCACACTCCAATTTTTAATATGCAATAATGCTTCTCTCTAGCCTGTAGGAGATGAAAATTATTAAGTAGCTTTATTTTTTGAAGATCTTACAGCAGCTTTGGGAGGAATTATTTCACTATGCATCAATTATTTTTAATTGAACTGAATATATTTCAGATTGCATGAAATGCCTCTCATTTAAGTTTAACATTTAGAGTTTGTTAAGGAAATATCACTGTGAGAATTGGATACAACTTATTTCTGTGGCATATTCCAAGAAGAATAAAAAACGATTGTTTCAGAGGAAAAATATTGTCACTGGTATTTTTTCCCCTTCACTGGGCCAAATTTCATTTTTACTGTTTCCTAGCTCCCACACTGTTCTCATCCACTGTCCCTGCAGTTTTCATAGGAAAAGCGACTCGGGGTTGGCTTTACTGGACTGGGGCCCGGTGGTGCTGACGGAAGCTCCAGCAGCTGCTGCTCCATTCCCTCCTCAAACACCCAGAGGTGAGCACAGCACGGTGAGTGCAGCAAGGACAGCCCCGCACAACTCTGGGTTCCAGCACCAAGGACAGCCCCACACAGCTCTGGGTTCCAGTAGCAGGGACAGCCCAGTACTGCTCTGGGCTCCAGCACCAAGGACAGCCCCGCACTGCTCTGGGCTCCAGCACCAAGGACAGCCCCACACAGCTCTGGGTTCCAGTAGCAGAGACAGCCCCGCATAGCTCTGGGCTCCAGCAGGCTCAGAGCTCTGTGCTTTGCCACTGCAGGATGGCAGGGAAGCACTAAGTAGGGCTGGTCATGAACAATCCAAATTCACTTACCAGCCCATGCTGAATTAAATAGAAGGGAAGCCAAAATAAGTCGTTCTTAGGAACAAAACCTTAGCAAGTTTGAAATCACAATGTCTGTCCTTTAACTGCCTTTGGAAATTTCTTTATTGAATTTCTCCATTTTCAGGAAATTCTGGAAGTTCAAACACACCATCAGGACATAGAGACAGACCCTCAGATCTTTGTGGAATCATAAACACATGGTTCTTCACCAGGTTGAGTTGTAAAGTGTTCTTCATTCCACATGTCCTCAGTTCTGTCACTTTTTGTCTGGTTGGTTTACGTGTGAATCAATGCTTTTCTTCCTGGGCTGTGCAGCATTTACCTTCTGCATTTGCTTGGGGAATTCTTATTCTGCTTTCTCTTTTCTCAGATTATACATGATCTACTCCTGCCTTCCTCCTTCTCTTACAGTGATGTTTGAAACATTGCAGTCCTTAAAACCTGCTTTTCTTTTCTCCACCTGAGGAGCAGAGTATTTGCTGCTCTGTCCCTTACACCTTTGCCTCTCTCACTTGTGACCTCCGGACTCCTTGCTCATGACAACTAAACCTGCCTGAAACATTGTAGAGATATTCCTTACTCAAGTTTGAAACTCCAGCAGTGGTGTAAGAGCCATGCTATTTTATTTTAGAATTTTATAACACCAATCAGGCAATACTAAAAATAAATAATAAGCACAGTTCAGTTCTTCACTTGGTTGTAGCTGAGCTTTATTTTGTAGCTGCTAATAAAGGCACATTATCATGTTCATGGATTGCAATTATCACTGAAATGTGTATGTCCATTAACTGCAACATTAGGCTGACAGTATAATTACTGTCTAGAGCCAATATCTGTGTGAAGCTATGCCTGTGATGCTATTAAGCTATAAGCAATATTTGTAAACTAATATTTAAACATTTCTGAATTGATTCCATCGCTTACCGACTTAAAATCTAATCCTACTTCCACTCCAAATTATTGACGATTTAAGTGTTTGGCAAATATATTATTGTGTTATTTGGATGTGAGTATAATTTGAGATGTGGGAGAGAATACTGTTTTTCTAATAGCAAGTGCCCAGAACAAACTGAACTGGTGGCAGGAGGAGAGAGAAGCTATGGTGGCAACAAAGTAGTGATAAAATAGTGGTACACTGTGTCACAAAATGCTGCAAATAGGATGAATTTTTCTCAGAGTTACATTTCAGACAAATTAGTACAGCAATTGAACCACGTAGAAACCTGTTGCATGCTTAGAGGATGGGTGGAAAAGGACTTTCCTAATAATATCACAAGTTTGGAAGAGGGATGAGGCTGAATTTGTGCATTGATTTGCTTTTGGAAAAATTCTAGTGTTTCCACTGGCAGAACATGAAACTGTTTGTGAAATTAATGGACGGTTCATTTGCAAAACTACTCGAAGTCACCTGTCAGTAATTTCACACATGCAGAGATGTTTGCATCTGTAATGAAGTGACTTTTTGCTACATTTTGTTTTATATGAAAAATATGCATAGTAGTTATTGGCTTTTAAGTACTTGTGTAAATGAATTTCCCGTTGCATTTCCCTGGCATGTGAGTGATGAGCACCCCTTTGGTTAATTTGGTCACCTGTCTCAGTAATAGATAGTTAGGGAATGCTGCTTGCCACTAAATGTTAAGAGAATCACACTTTCAGCTTTTTGCATCTTATTTTGAATGCAAGTTTGTTTCAGGTTTTCCTAGGACTGAGGAACTGTTACATTGCTTGGAGATTTTTTTCTGGTGCAGATGTACCTAATAGACATCCAATAGAATTCCTCTTTCTGCCTGGCAGCACTGGGTTTGGATTCAGCTTTGTGATTTGTGCTTTTCCAGACTCTGCTCTGCCTTTGATGGCCAGGCTTGGTTCTTCTGACTCTGTTTATGTAGGCTGCCCACATCACTGAATATGACTTTCTATTTATGAGATTGTTTGTAATTTTTATGTTGGTTATGTTCTTCGTTTCAAAATTCACGTATTTCACCTCAAGCAGATTCTCTTCTGGAACTGCTGGACTTTTTCACTTGTGCCCAAACCAACTTAGCAAGCAGGAATAAATACCAAATAGGGCACCTTGGGGTAAAACAGCCCCAGCAGCCCAGGCTAACTATTGACTTACTTATCTAAAATATCTCGGTTCTGTTGCTGTATGTTGGCCTTGTATCCTCATTATTTAAGTAACTTAATGAATTACTTCAACAGACCTGGCAGTAAGTAAATTAACCATCAGAGTTCAGAGCAGAGTGAATAATTCTTTAACATTAAACTCCAGCAATTTTTATGATTGAAGTTAAACTTAATTATGAAATTGCTTACTGCATATTTCTAATTCAAAGAGAAAAGGATATGCAAAATAACACATCATAAGTACATCTGTCAAAAAAAGAGCAATCCAGTAAAATCCCAGGAGGTCAGAAAATTCTTGTTGGTATGGGTGAGTTATCCACCATTCTGTTTGGGTCCAGCACTGCTGAAAGGGGCCTTGTGTGAACCTCTCCTTCAAAATTACTTATTAACTGAATTTAGGTACCAGCAATTAGTGTATTACGAAAACAGTCCTCTGGATGATCTTCTGGATCTTCCCTCAGAGCAGTGTTGTCAGTTTAGGTTACGATGGGGAATATGTATTTGTCTGGCTGTGTTCTTAAACAGGAATTGTCCCACAGCACTAACTTCAGTGCATTGATTTTTTTTTTTCCCTAAGAAAATACTTAACCCAAGTAACAACCTTTCCAGGCATCTTTATGGACTGGTAATTTCTGTTCTCACATGTGAAACAAAGGTGCAATTGAGTAGATAAAGTGCAGATTTCCACCCTAAAATCCTGGATTGGTTTCCTTTACAAATAAGGGCTGTGTGAGAGCTCAGCAGAGGGAGCACAAGGAAAGAGTAGGACTGTGCTGTGTGTGCTGTGCTGGGCTGGGAAGGCTCAGATTCACTCACCAAAATGACCCAATTCACTCTTTGGTTGGTATTGTACAAAGATTTCAGTGCAGAAGCTCTGCCAGGCTGCCCCCATGAACACTTTGATTCTGAAATGATTTGAAGTTATTTCTAGAGGTGCATAGACCTGTCAGGTGGGACTGCTCTGCGATGTGGAGAGGCGTTTCTGTCACCAACCCTGGGTTGCTTTTGCAGCTCAGATTTGGTTTAGTTCTCCTTTTGCTCTCCTGCTGTGGAATAAGTGAATTTGTGTGCAATTCATCCCTCGTGCTCACCTCTGGAGGGCCGGGGCAAGGGGAGCAGGAGTGTGGAGGCTGCTCCTGCTGCAGTTTCCACCTTGGTGGCATTCAGCTTCCTGCTTGCCTTGGCACTACTTTGGCCCAAAACAAGGGCGAAGATGTTGTTGAGAAATACCAGTTTCATTTTTAAGCATGCTTAACCCTAATAGCAATGACAAATTTTTAAAATATGTGCATTTGAGATGGCATTAATAATTCACGTGCTTCATTGAGAAAAAGAACTGAACTGTCTATAGGGCTGTTAAATTCTTACTTGGCTAAGATCATCAAAATTTAGATGACCTAAAATGGTATCTTGTTGGGGTCATAATATGCTGCTTGAAAAAAAAAAATACCCAGTGCTTTAGTTTTGATTCTGACAATACTCAAAAGGATTTGTTATGTCTTACAGACCTTTCTGCAAACTACTAATGGGATGAACACAATATATCACTTTTATAATAGTGAGCTATTAAAGGCAAACATAAAGCAGTCTGAAGCCCATAAGTGCTGCCAACAGCTCCTGCTTTAATGAATTCCCTTTTAGATGTCCATTAAATGCTCATGGCAAATGTACTCATAATGGAAATGGCAAATCTAAATGGGTAGATATGAATAATCCATGGAGTTTAAATTCTGTTTATGATCATCTTCACATTTAGTTTTCAAGACAACGCAGTTTAGTTTTCATTACAGTTTGGAATAAAGAGGACAGGGAGTAATTGATTGCTTCAAGTAGATTAAAATCAATGGGTTGCTTTTCAAAGAACCTGTTCAATGCAGTAATTTCAACTTTAAACATTGATTTAGGGAGCTCAACACAAA
This sequence comes from Turdus rufiventris, assembly GCA_013186435.1. Classification (NCBI taxonomy): domain Eukaryota; kingdom Metazoa; phylum Chordata; class Aves; order Passeriformes; family Turdidae; genus Turdus; species Turdus rufiventris. The sequence continues at coordinate 408,341 of PYHW01009579.1, forward strand.
ATGTTTTGTGCCGTGTGAACTTTTATGTGGAAAGACTAATACTAATTTTATTTCTGTATATCTGTATATAGAAATATATAGAGGTTGTTATCAGAATGTGCATGAGTGAACAGTGATCTATAGTAAGTTATTTTGGTATTATTGCACTCATGTAATGAATCAATGAGATTCCCGTCATCATTGGGATACTGTTTGTAAACCATTAGCACACAGAAATTACAGCCCATCATACATCATTACTGTGATTGAGCCTTTATTACCATATTCTCAAATTGCTTGCTTGCTATAAAACTAAATAGACACCAGACAACTATAGGTAGACGATAGACTGTGCATTATTGGGCTGGAGTAATGAAGGATTATTGTAGCATAATGGGGCACAACTTATGAGGAAAATAAGCTTGGCAGCAAAGGAAAGCTTGAGTGTTTTTAATGTCTGTTGTTACTGCTTTAAAGGTCAAATATATTTGTTATGATCGAGTTACTGTTTCCTTATTTCATGAATCACACACTTTTTGTGTTCCACAAAGGTCCAGTTTCAGATGTAAGCATTGAAACCAGAGGAACTGCACTGCAGCTTTCAGCTCCAGAGTGGATTTGCAGCTCTGGGGGAGAGCAGGCCATGGCTCTGCACACGTGGGCTAGTGCTGGACAGAGACAGGGAAGGAAATCTGCATCAGCAGAGGCCAGCTGTTAAATGAGATAGAAGCTCTCCAAACACACAAAGTATACATCAGGAATTTTGGGAGCTATAGTGGAAGGATTTACAATACATTCATTTTAAAAGATGAGAGAACACACTGAATTTCGACTTGGGGAATTGAACAATCTCTTGTTACAGAACCAGGGGCTTTACAGTACAACACCAGCATGCACAGGATATATTCATGGTGTTCTTTCTCCAGCTATGTATGTTGTATATTAGAATATCGAACTTAGGGCTTCTGACCATGAGACACTCAGAGAGGGAGCATCTCTTCACACTCCTGAGAGATTTCAGAGGCGGGCTCTGAAAGAGAAAAAGACATAAAGGTCTGCTATGGTGACAAAGAGATGTCAACATCCTTCATCCTTTATACCTGCCTCCTCAGAAGGATCCAAACCCTCACACCCTTCTAAATTTTTGCTGTCTGTGCCATCTTCCATCAATATGTGATTCTTCGCTTCTGGAGTTTTTAGAATATTACAGCAAAATGTGGTAACTTCCATATTTTTATAAGGTAGGAACATGTTTTTTCTGCCAGTTCTGTTTAGCTGGGTTTTTGCAAGATCAAGGGCTGTAAACCTTTGGGAGAGCAGAGTCCTTAGGGCTTGGCTACCTACAGGCAGAGGTTGTCGAAAAAAGTAACACAGTCAAAACTTCTGTCAGTTGTTTAAAAATTTCTGTAAGTTGATGTACTGCTATGTACCTGAGAATTTCAGTTTTAATCAGTGATATTCCATATTTTTTGCATGAAATCTTCTGGAGTTCTTAATGGGAACTAGTGAAAGCATCAGGGTAGAGTACTCAATTACTGAGAGGCAGCAAGCAACTCGACGTGCATTCACTTTGGCCAGGGCTTTTGGAAACCCATGCTTTTTAATAAAGTACATTTGACCTTTCTTTGGCGTCCATTTGGCATGAATTCACATTTCATTTCAGTTCTGAAAGTAGAGGCAATGTCTGTAAACCACAACACATCATTATGCACCAGTCCAAATAGGAGGTAAGGACAGGGGAGGAAATTACTGTTTTGTTGTACTATATAGATGTTTGACAATACGCATGTATAATAATCTTTTTAACTAGGATCTACAATATGAGCATTCCAGGCTGAGAAATGCTCAAAACATATTGTTGATAAGCACTCTAGACACAAAATGCTGCTTCTCACCAGTAGAATGTGTCAGACCTGGAGAAATGGCGCAGCATTTGTCTGGGTTTGCTGTGAGTGCCTCTTTTGTGGGCCCAGGGATCTGCAGCTGGAACCTTCCTGAAGCTGGATCCCTCCTGCAGCTGGATCCCTTGTGCAGCTGGATCCCCCTGCAGCTGGATCCCTTGTGCAGCTGGATCCCCCTGCAGCTCTCCTCACTGTCCAAGGAGCTTCCTTGGCTCCAGGAAAGCCCTTTGCAGTGCACTGATGATAATGTGGTGATAATGCTCCGGTAGAAGATTGTGTGATTCCATTATCTCCGTAATGGGCTTTGGTTTGCAGAGAGCTTCCCCTTTGTCCTGTCATCAGGAATTGGTTTGTCAGTGCTCCATGAGCTCTGCTTTCTTCAGAGAGAGGTCTGTCAGGGAGTCTGAGTGTTCTGGAGTCATCACTGCTAGGCAACATTCTTTTCTTGAGTTGGAGAGAGCTGTAATTATAAACATCTCACCAGCTGGGTTTTTAATAGACATGATTACCACAGAAAATCTGTTCTGCTCTTAGCTTTGAAGAATATATTTCTATTAACTTTCAGGCAGATCTTTCATGTAGTTGCAGAAAGTGTCTCTAATTTTATGATGTTGATACTATTTTTACATAAAGATGGTAATAATAATAATAATTTTACATAATAGTGCCTTATGTATTCACCTTAATTTGTGTTAAATCTCTTCATGTATGTTTGGCAATACTTACATTGACAAGCTCTCATTTAATCACTAGAAATCAGATAAGTGGTTCATTTCTCAGAAATTGTGAGGTATGTTTGATCACTCTTTTTAACAATACAAATTATTTTGGTTTAAAATATTTTTAAAAACATTTCATTTGGAAGTATCACTCAAGTTTTGACTATTAGATTTAACACGATTGCATTTGGTTTGCTCATCAAAAGTGGAGAACATTTAATATTTATTCATAACAAAAGTATTAGAGAAACTGTCAATAAATTTTCTGTCATAATTGAATCATAGGATATCTAAATTGTTGATAATATGATCTGCTCGTTAAACAAAAGTGTCTGGAGAAAATGATGGATTAATTGACTGATGGCTAAGGTTTCTCTCAAATATAATGGTTTACCCAGTTTGATTTGATTTGTGTAAAATAACTTTCTCTAATAAACAATTTGCTCAGAGGCAATAGAAGAAATGAATGGTTATCAAACCAAACTTAATTAGTCTCTCCTAGATTGATATTACTTGGGGAGTCTTCGTTTTAATTGTGGAGAGCTGGATACAAAGAGTTTGGTTCATTATATTTTTCCTGTATAAACACTATTGTGTAACTACCTATGGAATATAACATGTAAATTCATTTTAATAAGTGCTTGTAAAGTAGATTAGCTAATTATGCCAGGCTAAAAATGATTCCTTTAATTATTTTACATATTTAACTAGTACTTCAATTTTATTATTGTTAGTCTGTAAACATAATTTGTATTAGCTCTGCCAAACTAATTAGAATATATAACTTAAACAGTTTTAACAGTTTTGTAATGCTCATGATCCACTCTTTTCTTAAAAATGCATTTCTATTAGAGAAATATTCAAATGGTGAACAGATTTTTGACGTGGAAGGATTTTTATATGTGAAGAAGAATACCTTTTTCTCAAAAATACAGAGAAGTTCATATGGTATGACACTGGAATATTTGAAGGAAATATATGAAGGAAGAACTTTTCTTTTTCTCAGAGATGGAGTCAAACTAAACATAAATCATTGAGTAACACAACTTTGTGGCATCCCAGCCCGTGAGGTTGTCTATGGATAACACAAACCACAAACACAGTCCAAGCACACACTTAATTGTGTCAGATGAGAATCTGCACGGTCAGACTATGAAGAGTTGCTCTTAAAGGCTTCCAGTTAATTTAAGGTAAATAATTTTCTCTTTTCTTTGGAAAAAATAATTTTTAAAACATCTACAGAAGCTTTACAAGATTTTAATATAAAATGTACATGAGAGGGCTGTTGTTTGAAGCTGAGTAAGTGTGGAAAGCAAGACATTAGTGAAGAGTAATTTGGGTGTTCTTAATTATATTCATTCATGATTAATCTTGGGCTTATAAACCCAGAAATTGATCTGGTTTATTATTTCTCCTCACACATGAAGTTTTCGTTTTGACAATTTGTTACTTTAGTTTTCCCTACTGTAGGAAACTGCAGGTAACTGGAAATGCAGGGAAGAGATGAGGAACATCTTTAATTTTGTCTGTAGAGTCACTGGATGTAGGAGTGCCCAGACCTGGGGACCTGGAGCCTCCTGAGCAGGAATTGGTGCCTTGAGCCA
>PYHW01009579.1:431930-443010 GCA_013186435.1 Turdus rufiventris
CCTGTCTGAGCTGACTGAGCCATTTCCTCACAGCCTCCTGGAGAGTTCCCTCATTTGGAGAGTTTAATCTGACATACAGCTCAATCTCTTGGTTTAGGTGGAGGCTCAGTTTGATCAGGAGAGTCTGGCACCCTGATAGTCCAGTTAGGGGATTGAGTTCCCATTTCCTGAAGCTGTCTGTGGCATGTGGAGCTGGATTTCTGCTGTGTTATAACGGAGCTTTTAAGTACTGCAAAACAAATACCTGAGTGTGATTTAAAAAGCAGGGGAAATTACAAAATGTGTTGCGGCACTCGGTACCACAAATCCACCTGCAGTTAGTGTGGAGGTTTGGTGGGTGCTTGGCCAGGGAGGGGGGACCCCCCTGCTCTGTTTGGGTTCCCAAACCCCCCTGGGGACACACAGGCTCCCCTCCACGTGCTCGGCCCTGCCAGCCTCAGGGAAATGTGCTGCAGGTCTGCTGCTGCCCTCGGTGCTCATGACAAAATGCTTTAATGTTGCTGTGATAGTTCTCTGCAGCGAGGCCTGGAGAGCTTCAAGGAAGTTCTAATATCCTCAGCATTTACACTGTGCCTACGGGTAATAACTTTACTGTAATCTTCTGAAGATTCATTATCCAAAATCTTAATTCATTATAATAGCCCTTATGAAAACTGTAGAAACTAACATTTTCTTCTGTTTTCTTATTTGCACAGTGTGAGAGATTCATTGCTCTGTTTTAATTTGTTTCATGGGGTGTGTTTGAGTACATTCCATACAGTGCTGTTATTGAATTTCTGTGACTGTCATTACAGAGCCATACAACCTTTAGGAACTCATATTCTGAGCTTCCCAGTTCTGTAATCTGCTTCACATTTAAGAATTGATATAATTAGCTTCTTCAGAGTTATAATGATAGTGCCAAAAAGAGAAGACCTCCAAAGGCAAAGCAAAGTTAAACATATCTAAGGCCAAAGAGTAGGGAAGACGAAATAAAGTTTTGGTGTGATTATTGAATTATTTCTGTTTTCTTGGTCTCTATTTACATGCAGGTATTTTGGTTTATAAAACATTGCATCCACGTTTTATTTTCTCATCCTTTTGGGACAGTTCAGGGAGCTGGGAAGTGCATGTTTATGTAACTTGAACAAGTGATAGCCCAGTGTGATTGCTGTGGCTGCCCCTGGATCCCTGGCAGTGCCCAAGGCCAGGCTGGACACTGGGCTGGAGCAGTGGGACAGGGAGTTGTCCCTGCCATGGCAGGGGTGGCTCTGGGTGGACTTCAAAGTCCCTTCCAAACCTAATCTTTCTGTGATTCTATAACATTTCCTGGGTAATTAAAAAATTCCCCCCAAAAAATCTTGGCACCAGAGCTTGTGAATTCTTGTGGGTCTGCTGTCTCCTGTCAGGGTCCCGATGCACCGAGGTGGTGATAGCAGTACAAACAGAAAAAGGGAGGATGCCGGGATGCTTTGTTTTCACCCTGTTTCGGTGTGTTTGAAGCTGTTACTGAGCAGCACTAAAGGTGTTTTGCTGGTCTGCTCTTTCTCTTCATGCCATGGCCATGCTGTCACCTCTGACCACAGCAGTGCCCCCGGGGGCTGAGGGCAGAGGTGCCCCCAGCTCCAACTGGAATCAGAGCCTGGGTGTGCTCCTGGAGCTGCAGAACATCACAGCCTCCCCTGCATCGTGGGTGCCCCCCTCAGGTGCCAGGTGTGTGAAGGTGAGCTGGGGGTGCTGCTCTGTCAGCCATGGATGCTTTGGTCACACAGCACTGCATTGACATGGAATTCTCCTTGGGGGCTGTAAATCTTGGAGCCATGAGGTTCATTGTGCACTGTTTGCCAGGACTCCTGAAGCAAGGGTTCCCCACTGGAATGTCACTCCCTGCTCCTTCCTGGCAGCGTGTGAGGCAGCAGCAGTGCAGCTCTGGGCTCCTTGCTGGGGGGCCCTATGGCTCCAGCCCCGGGGCTCCCTGAAGGACCTAAGCAGAGGATGAGATCACCTCCACAGCTTCCCGAGCCCTTTCAGCAGGCCTTCTCTCTGCCTTTTGAATATGTAGCACAGCCTTTGTTGTTGAAGTGTGTTTTATTATTATACGTCCAAAATGCTTTATCATTAATTTTTCATAGCGCTTAGAAGTCCAGGGGCACTGCATTGCTGTGGTGGGAGGGGATTGCTTTTCTATTTTTATATGCTAAGAGCATGTGTGGGCTCTGAAAATGATTTTGAAGAAGGTGTTTAAAATATCATATTTATTTTAGCTTGCAATTTGCCACGCTGTAGATGGGGAAGTTTTTATTGCGAGTGCTATATTCACGCTGACTTGGAATGACCCTGTCACACGTGAAAACAAATCAGATTGTTGCCGTTAATGAGCTTTTCAATTTACTATTCAGTGGATCAGATAAGTGGATTTAAGAGGTAATGATCCTGCTTAGCACTCAGGCTTGTCTGTCAGATCCTGGTAGTGTGGGAAATCCCCAGGGACAAAAGCGTTGACACAGTTCTTGATGGGATAATGGGAATCAAAGCTAATGGATGATAAAAGGAGTAGTAAGAGTTACAAGGATAATTGTGGATTAAAGCACTGCTCTTTGTCAACACTGACTGCTGTTTTAGTATTTTATTTGTTAAACTCTGATGTGGGGAGAGCCGGCTTTGACAGCAGCGCACAATGAGCCGGGCTGGCTCCCGCAGCAGGAGCGCTCCTGGGTGGCTGCGGTGCCTCTGCGTTCCTTGCTGCCGCTTCTCGTCATGATACCAAACGCAAAAATTCCCAAACATTGCTAAAATTGCGGCCGCTGTAGCATATCAACGGTGCGTTGTTTAGGGAGTGGATTTTTTTCTTGTTGGAAGGTATTATTTTTATGTTTCAATATATTACTTTTAATTAAATATAATTACTATAAGCAATAACTTTACATTTACAGTGTGAACCTAGTATTTTGCAACATTTAAAGATTGTATTATATAGTACTATGCTTTTCCATATTTTGATTGTCCTTACACTATTGATTTTGTCCCCAAAAACTACATTCATACAATTATAAAAGGATAAATCAGCTTACAAATTAAGTTACCCTCGATTTTAGTAAAATTTCTAGTTAGAGCTGCAAGCTTACATACTCATGACTTCATTAGGATGGAATTTAAAGTCTCTGGGATGTGAAAATACAATTGTTATTGTTATTGTTATTGTTTTTGTTGTTGTTATTGACTGCCTCAGAGGTGGAGCATTGGTGATTTGGTTTTCAAACCAAGTCCCAGGATTGCATCGCTGGCAGAGGGGGCTGGGGCGGGCAGGTGTGGGTGTGGCACAGGACAGGTGTGGGTGTGGCACAGGACAGGTGTGGGTGTGACACAGGATAGGTGTGGATGCAGTGGCACAGGACAGTGTGGGTGTGGCACAGGACAGGTGTGGCACAGGGTAGGTGTGGATGCAGTGGCACAGGACAGGTGTGGATGCAGTGGCACAGGGTAGGTGTGGATGCAGTGGCACAGGACAGGTGTGGCACAGGGTAGGTGTGGATGCAGTGGCACAGGACAGGTGTGGCACAGGACAGGTGTGGGTGTGACACAGGATAGGTGTGGATGCAGTGGCACAGGACAGGTGTGGGTGTGACACAGGACAGGTGTGGCACAGGGTAGGTGTGGATGCAGTGACACAGGACAGGTGTGGCACAGGGTAGGTGTGGATGCAGTGGCACAGGTGCTGAGTCTGGGGATGGGGACGGGGATGGGGACGGGGATAAAATGGGAATGAGGATGAGGATCGAGGGATGGGGACGGGGACAGGACGGTAACAGGACGGGGATAAAACAGGGATAGGACGGGGGTGGGGACAGGACGGGGATGTCGCGGAAGGGAGCTGGCAGTAGATGGCACCAGGCTGTCGCCGCTGGGAGCCCGGCCGCGCTGCGCTGGGTCTGTCCCTTCACCTCGCTGCCTCCTGCCCTGATCCCACCAGGGCTCGATGCCGAGCCCACGATGTCGCTGTCCCCAAGGGCTGCAGTGGCTGCAGTGACAGCCCCCAGTGCTGCCCCTGAGTTTTCCCCCCGGTGCGCGGAGGGGCTGGCACAGCTCTGAGCTATCGCCACCTTTCTGTCTCTGAAGCTGATTTAACCCTACAGACTGCTTTCATCTGAACTGATTGTCGGAACACTAAAACCACCACAAAACCTAATGAAGGTTCCACAGTCAGGAAACGATGGGATTGCTGTGTCCCTGCGTGTGCAGCTGCACCACACCCCCCGAAACTGGTGTCCTGTTCTGGAAACGAAGGGAAAGAAAGGGGCACCTACACGGCTCCAAGCTGCTGGGCTGCCTCAGCCTTTGTTCTCCGTACAAGAAAACAAAACAATGTCTGAAGAGCACCACATCCACCAGATTTTATCACCAGCAGTGCAAGAACTTGTAAGCTCAAGGAGAACATTGAATCACAACCCACTGAGGACAGACCAACAAAAAGATGTTTTACCCCTTTGCAATTTCCTGTAATAAACCAGGTTTTTGAATAGACTGTATTGTTCTGAGAACAACAAAGTGAGGTTAATGTGAAAATTTGCTCTCCTTTGTGGGAAGAAATGTTTGTAAGGGCAAGCAAGTGCATCATTCCCCACATGGCAGGACCAGCCCTCTCAGTCGAGTGCTTCAGCTTGGAAAGTTGTGCCTTGGATGGACAGGCACTCATGCCTGTGCTTTCCTCCTGCAAAATCAGACTGGGGAAGGTTTCAGAATAACTGAAAGTACTGGAAGGTTTATATCCGTAGTATGTTCCTGTTGAAATGTTTATTTCCAGGTATATGCCTGGATATGTGGAGTCTGGGGCACAACAGGTGACAATAATGTTCTGGAAGAATTAATGACAAAAATATAAGTTTGTGCTTGTCTTCTGTTGTGTATGTTGTTTTGTCTTTAACACGCTGATAAGTTTGGTCTTTGCCAGAGAAATGTTTTCTGTGAATTTGAACTGTTTGAAGTAAGAGATAACCATTTTCTGAAGGACCATACATTATTTTCGGAAGGTCTTGCAAGCCTCTGAGTGAGCAGCTGCAGCTCAGCATTGCCCCACAGTGCCTGTGTCCCCTCTGAGATGGCTCATGGGGTGGAGCTGGGATGTGCCAGCCTCCTGCTCAGTGCCAGACTGGCACAGGCAGCCCCCATCCCCTTCTGCTCCCTCACCCCGAGCTGGAGCTGCCTGTAAAGCCTCATGGCAATTCAGAGTGGGGAACTGACCAAAGTAAGGAAATCTTCCTGTGTTTTGGGAAGGTTTCCTTGGATTGATTTTTGTTCAAGGTCTGGCAAAGTTTGCTATCTTAAAAATACAGATTGACAGAGGAGGGTTCTCAGGCCCCATACTGAAGGAGATGAGGCGCCATCATCAGCTGTCCTCACACCTCTGGCATTGGCAGAATGACACGGGGTGGGATTTTGGCAGAGAGCTGCTGCATTTAAACTCTCTCATAAGAATATTCCTGGACAATTACTCTGGAGAACATGCTGCTTCTCATTCCTCTGCTGCAGCAGCTTTCCTTGGCTGCCAGCAAAATTACCAGGATTTTGGTTTTCATTACATATGGCCTTCATGATATTTGCTAGTTTCTCCTGACACAAAAAGAGTTTCATCTAAAATCCGTTTTGCTCTTGAAGCAAAACAAAGCGATCCCTCTGAACATCTGTGAATATACACTACAAAATCTGGGAGTCCCCGGGAGACAGCGAGGTCTGTGTGTGCCTGGAGAAAGAGAAAGCAGAGTCTGCCCTCCTCACCTGCAGGGAGGGAGACGCTGTCGTTTGCTTGCTGTGCTCTGAATGTGACTTGCAGCTCCTCTGGACACTCCAGTGCCCTTGGCAGCCGGGCAGAGCTCTCTGCTGGTGCCACCAGGCTGGCACTGTCCTGAGCAGGACTTGTCTTTGCTGCCACAGCACCAGCCTTGAGGAACAGTGACAATTCAAACAAGGCCATACACAAAATATATACATATACAATGTACATATACATATACAAATGTCTGTGCAACACCAGGCACAGATGCTTTGCTCCGCCAAACCAGGGTCTTTTATCTTGCCTTAGGGTAACAGCAGTGCCCATCCCACCCTGGTGTTTGTCTGGAGCAGCCTTTGAAGTCGGGTAAATGGATTGAAAAATGCTGCTGGAGTTCCTGTGCATCTTCAGGAGGCGCCCGTGCCGTGGTGTGGTGGCTGGGCTGTGCTTGGCTCTTTCAAACTGCAGTGAGCCTTGGACAGCTGGGAAAAGGGGGTGGAGGACTCTTCTTTGGATACCACATGCATCAGTTTGCTTCTCTTGCTGCTCACTGAGAGGAATTCTCTGTTATGCTTGCCAGCTGAAGGAATTCCATCATTTAACAAGTTGTATGAGCAGTCCCGTTGGGTTTGATTGGATAGGGTTGTGTTTGTACAGCTACTGTAAATTAAGTAAAAAGAATTTAGTTTTTTCATGTTAAAGAGTTTAGTGTTAATGGGTTTTAATCTTTTGTGGAAGATTTTAAAAGGAAACAAGGTATGTAAAAAAAGCAAAAATCAGTGTTGTTCTTTAGATTACTCACTGCAGTTTTATTTTCTCTTTCCTCATGGCTTACTGTGTTTTCATAAAGCTGTGGGTTGTTAATTGATTAGACTGAAGATCATATTTAACAGAGTGGGTGCTGCAGCCAAACATGGACACCTCACTGAGTGGCTGTAAGAACCCTGGATAAACACAGCTGTGTTTTGGCAATTGAAACAAAGGGTCTTCCTCCCAGTGGTGCATGGCAGGGGGAAATTCTGGGTGTGAAATCATAGCTGTTGATCTGCATAATCCAAAGCCAGGGTGTGATGGGGCCATCCAGCCTGGCAGCGCTCCTGGGGCTCTGTCACTGGAACATTTCAGCACGTTTGCAGCAGCAGGATCCCTGCCTGAGCCCGTTCACTTGCCCCTCTGTGCATGGGGGAAGTGTTTGAACCACAGCATTTTACAAAGCCACTCATCTGCTCCTCTGTCTCACCACACAGATCAGATCCAGCTCTTCCTTTGTGGGACCCCCTGCCTTGGTGAGACTGAGACTGGAGCATTTTTAGTCCCATCGGCTCCCTGAGCCTGTCCTGGGCCTTTGGCTGGAAGTGTCTTGTCTTTATTTTGGCTGCAATCACCTTTCCTTTTCTTCCCTTACCCTTTGTGAGCCTCTTCTGGGTTTTTTTTTGTTTGGTTGGTTGGTTTTTTTAATTATTATCAAAATAACGTGTAAAGAATTTATTATGCGGTGGATTTACACAATATTTTCCCAAGTATTAAGTGTTTGTGGTCATGATAAAAGAAGTGAAACATGAACAAGAGGTGCATGCCCAAACACTGGTGTTGGACATCGCTGTGGTGAATGCACATTTGGGTCAATAGAGGGATTGTCCATGGTACAACTTTTCAGCCTGGATCTCTGAATATTTCTGGAACACTCAACTGAAATGGCTCCTTGAATCACAGCAAACAAAGCCTCAGTACTTTTGCTCATGATAGAATGTGCAGTTTTTAGCTATTCACCTTTGTCCAGCTCTAATGAAAAGAATATATCCCCTTGCTGTCTGAGCCACCAGAGCTTCCAGGATAAGTGATGATAATCTGTCAGAAATAATTAAAACCTGACTGTACAGAGCTTTCTTGCCAACAAATTGCTTTCTGTGTTTGTACTGAAACTTCAGCACCACATAAGGAACAGATTTTCAAAGTCTTTTCAGGGGTTTTGGAGGCCCATTTTTCATGCGCTGTGATGGGAATTGGATAGCAATATCCTTAAGCAACTTTGAAAGTTTTGTTTAAAATGTAGGATTTTTTTTCCCTATCTTTATGATTTCTGCAGTGCAACTACATTTGTAATAGCCTTAACTTGCAACCAAGACTGTTGGTAAATTTACATTCCCAGTTCATGTAATTCTTAGATAAGCTTGAAAGGGTTTCACTCTCTCCTTTAATCTTTTATTTATTTGTTTATTTATTTTATTTTAATTATTTAACAAGTAAACAAAACCCCAAAACAAGAACCTCACCCAAATTTGGTGTTTTATGGCAGTCATTGCCTCTTCTGGCTGCTAGCAGCTGATCTCCTGTAATTGCTTCCTTGGCAAATTCCCAGCTCCCCTGTGCTTGGGCAGCCCTTGAGTGTGCAGGAATTCCTGATTTCCTGGGATTCCTGATTTCCTGGGATTCCTGAGCTCCTGGAATTCCTCATTGGCATGGGGAACCCTCCAGCACCTTCCAGAAAAGGAGTTCAGGGCCTCCTGGAAGGAGGATGACTCCTCTGAAACTTCATGCTTTTTTCCTTTGACTCTGTTACATTTAGTTGGACTTTTAAATCACTTTATCATCGAGTGACAAAGATCCTGGCCCTTGGATTCAAGAGCTGTCTTGCCATGATTTCTCTGAGATCTGTAAATTTTTCTGCTCTTTCATTCCTCACTTCTCTCCTTTACATACTGAAAACCTGTTTTTTGTATTATGAGATTCCTGTCTAGATCTTTAGGAGTTTTCTCATATACTTACGAAGTTTTGTGAATGTTTCTTAAAATACAATATTTTATGTGTGTTTCATCTTGCCTGACACTGGCAAGGCAGAAACAGAAATGGGAATTGCTGTGATTGCCTCTGTTCACCCACCAGTACTTTCCAGCTTTTATATTATTGCTCCATCTTTCAGCATCCAAATACAGCCCTGGACCAAAGAACAGATGCAGACAAAGTACTGGGGATGCTGGATGAAGAGATTTCCTTACACAGTTTTAATTTTCTCTTTAAGCTGTCACCGTGGTTTCTTGTTTTTCTTTAAATGTCTCCTAACTGAAGGATAAAGATTTTACTCTTTTGCAAAGTAGCCTTTTTATGATTTTGATATTGGTGTCAAATCTGGGTAGTTCAAATTCTTTTCTATTGCTTTGTATGGTACATACTGGCAGAGGATTTAGTACAACTATAAACATCTCCAGAACTCCCCACAGTAGGGATAAACTGTGAATTATGGACTTGTTAGGATGGGCTATTTCTTTAAGGCAATCTGAAACCATGGAGCTCTTCTCAGAGATTTTATAAAGTAAATCAATGTCTGTCTGTAAATTTAAATTGAGGAATTGCTTTGGTAATTGCATTGTTATGTGCCTTTTCCTGAGCAAATAATACTAAAGCTTGAGATGCTACAAACTGTGTTAGTGAGTTTAAAACTTCCTGAAAAAAATTACTTTATGTGTTGTATGCATCCCCTAACCTGTGAATATGAGAAATCAATAATCAGTGCTGATTTTAAGACATTTAACATCTCTTCTCCAGGTTCACTTCAGTTTCCAGCTCCCCAAACTGAAATTCTTCTGCATCACAGTACACAGAGCTGGTGCTGATGGTAATTCCTGCATCACGACCTGCCAGCAGTGGATGTGACAGCTGAAAGTGAGACTCTGAGAATGTGTGAGAATCTGTGAGAATCTGTGAGTCACTGGCACTGGGGCACAGCTGGGCACAGCTGGACTGGCTCACTGACACTGGGACACAGTTGGGCACAGCTGGACTGATTCACTGACACTGGGGCACAGCTGGACCGGCTCACTGGCCCTTTGGGGCACTCCTGGCTGCCAGGGCAGGGAGGCAGCAGCACCCTGGCCGGGCTCAGGGCCAGTTTGGACAATGCCCAGTCCCAGGATGCGGCTTTGGGGCTGTTCTGGGCAGGGCTGGGGGCTGCACTCAGGGAACCTCGTGGTCCCTTCTGACTCAGCTGATTCTGTCATTCTGTGGATTTGATGCCATGGTCAGGAACAGATGCCAGGGCTCCCAAACCAGGAAATCACTGGCTCTTTTCGTTTGAGGGGTTTTTTTATGTTTGTTTTGTTTGGGTTCAGATATTTTTGTGAAATTCTTACCCAGACATGGATGCTAACTTGCTCTCTGTTGGAACCTTTTGTATCCTTTTCTAATTAATATTCACTTACCGTAAGTTGCAGAAGAATGTTTGTTCTTGGAATGTTCAGTCAGTCAAGAAAGAAGATAGAAAAAACAACCCCTGGTAGCAGTGTTTGATATGACACAATATTTAAAGGCATATGACAGATAATAAACCACCAGGGCTCACAAAAGCAACTTTTCAGTAATTTTCTAGTGGGGGTTGTTACACAAACAGAGGGGAAGGCACCTGGAATATGACAATTGGTATCATTTTATTTCTCCATACAACTCTAATACTGTAAGAATAATTTTAATATATTTCCTTGGGTTGAAAGATGAGTGCAGGTTTTCACATTCCATAAGTGAATTTTGTTTAATGAAAACCATACAAGGTGTACTTCTATATGCTGACTCGAAACACCATTAAGCAGCTAACTTGATATTTTAAATATGCATGTGTTTATTTTCTCATGGCATCACAGAAATCAGACTGGAAAGGACTTGAAACATTGCTAAGGAATTCAACAAAACCAGAATGAGAGACATTTATTTCATTAACAAGATTTATGAAGGAACTAATGAGCTCTCTCCTCCTTGCCACTGGGTACTTATTGCTTCTGTAGGAGTCAGAGCACTTTCAGAATCCCCACGAAATGCAGCTCAGGGCTGGGAGTGCTTGCCTGGTTGTTCCTGAGTGTGCTGACAGAATCACCTCACACTGCTGCCAAAGCCAGCCAGCATCCAGCATTTCCTGTTGTCTTCTGCAGGCCGGAAAGGAGAGGATTCTCACGGCTCCCCAAAAGTAGGGCCAGGATACACCTGGTGCAAATAATCCTTTCCAGGGCTGAAAAGTCTGGATAGCTTTCACATTACTCACATTATATTTGCAATAAATGAGTTTCTGCTTGTGAAGTAGATGTAACGATATCAGGAACTAGAAAGGATGGAAAAGCAGCTGTTTCACACCTCAAGTTCTCTTGAAGATCAGCACCATGATGGAGCTGTGGGGTTTAATCAGTGCTGGGATGGAGCTGTGGGGTTTGATCAGTGCTGGGATGGAGCTGTGGGGTTTGTTCACTATTGGGATGGAGCTGTGGGGTTTGATCATTGCTAGGATGGAGCTGTGGGGTTTGATCAGCACTGGGATGGAGCTGTGGGGTTTGATCAGTATTGGGATGGAGCTGT
>PYHW01009579.1:470527-494511 GCA_013186435.1 Turdus rufiventris
GGGATTGCAGAGGGTGTCAGTCAGGGCTCAGCTGGAATTGCAGAGGGTGTCAGGGCTCCGTTTGGGATTGCAGAGGGTGTCAGGGCTCAGCTGGAATTGCAGAGGGTGTCAAGGCTCCGTTTGGGATTGCAGAGGGTGTCAGTCAGGGCTCAACTTGGCACCCAGCAGGTTCAGCTGCTGCCTGCACGAGGAGCTCCAGGGGCTGGGCTGGAGTCAGAGCTGGCAATGAGCAGGTACAGGGTGGGAGCTGGGGGCAGCACAGGGCTGTGCCCAGGTGCCCAGGGAGTCCCTCAGGTGCCAGGTCGAGGAGGTGCCCCTGGGCAGGGGAAGGTGCCCCTCTGTGTGCCAGAGCAAGGCAAGGGCAGCGTGCATGAGAGCCACAGGCCAGGACACCGCTTTCAATGCATTGCATACACTTGAACCCACTTTAATTACTAGTTAGTAAGTGAACTGAATAACTGGCTGCTTGTGATGATCTTTTTACTGCCTTTAATGGCCCCTGATCAGTGTTTGGGACCTGCCATGGACTGTAAAGTCCTTGGGGCAGAGAAACACTGAGAAACCCTTCTTGAGGAAAGCCTGCACAGCAGCTCTGTTGGGTTGCATCTTGTCTTCTCAGCAGGCTGATCAAACCATAATTTTATTTTCCAGGAATCTGCAGTCTCTAGAATGTGAAACTGAACACCAGTAAAATGTCAGCCCTCATAATTCCCAGAGGGACCCCGGTGCTCATGCAGTGGAGAACGAGGCTCCTGCAGTTATAGGATCCTTAATGCAGGTATCCCATGGCATGGCATGGCATGAATAACCAGTTCCCCAACAGCAATGGGGCCTTAGGGAAAGCAGCCCCGTGTCCAAGCCACACTGGGTGATTTATCACCTAGCCTAGTGTCAAAGAGATCCAACTTTGAGCTCTCAAAGTACTATGAAATGCCATTATTGTTTATATTTTACAGAAACAATTACAAAGCTGTTTCATTTCTTGCAGGGACAGAGTTGTCTCCTCCAGCTGTTGGGCTACTTCAGACTGCATTGTCTCTGCTTCTTTGGGCACCTGGCTACAGAAGAGCAGGAGACTCCCAGAGCATTTCACAGCACAGACAGGGATCACTCCACGTCACGCAGGTGAATTCAATCTTTCTGTGGGGTGTACTATTTCTATTTCTGAATTCTCCTGGGTTTTAGGGTACTTAGCACAGCTAGCAGTGGCTATTTAGTGATGGAACAAATCTCCCCGTGCTGGGATGCAACCATGAGTAGCTTCAGCTCTGTTCTCATGACAACCAAAGATTGAAATTATTTTTTGTCACACTGAACAGTCCAGGCTCTGTACTTGGCTGTGCAGCATCTTATAGCGGGGTGTTTCATTCTTGCTGATAAAAAGATGTGTGTGAGTTCATCAATACATTTCTATAGACAAATGGGAAGGAAAGTCTCTAAAGTATTTTAGGAGGAAGAAGAACAAATTCTGGCATTGAACTACACATTTTGGTAATGAAATGTATAAATTGAATGTCTGTGTACTGTCAAGTTTGAATATTTTATTTTGCAGTAGATGACTCAGTGGGACTTTTTTCTATTAAAGGTAAATACAATAGAAATTAAATCTCATGCTTCTGAAAAGGAAGTGGCCTCTGCAGTGCTTAGGAGAGATTGCCCCTTCTCAAGTGCCCAAGTGCATTACAGGGAGACCAAGACGATCATAGCTGCACATCTCCACGTTTGCCCCATGCCACTAAACTATTTGAAAATGCTTATTTACAGGAATCTGATGCAGTTGCAGAGCTGCCATTTAAGGAGGTGTGTTTCACAGGTCAGGAGGCTCCTAACGAAAGCACAAATTACCCAAATGCAAATGAGGAGCGTGGTCATTTGCGTTTCCCTGCTAGGTGGGTGTCATTTGTAAAACGCCTGGCAAGCAGCACCAGTTGCTGTTGGCGTTTGCTTGCTGTTCTAATTGAAGGTGAAAAGGAACTAATGGTAGCTAATATAATCCTGGCAGTACATTCCGAGAATATTAATGGTGTTTATTATTGACATCATTACCAGAATGGGATGAGTCCCCTGTCACATTACAGGTCCTGTGTGTGCCACGCCTGACAGGGCTTTCCTGGAAGCAGCAGTCAGTGTTCGGGGCTCTGGGAGGGCTCCACGCCGCAACTCCCGTCACTGCTGGCAGGGGCAGAGCAGCAGGCTGGGCTCTGGGCTCTGCTGTCCATCTGTGGCAATCCTGATGTGAGACCGAGCCCGTTAACACACAGTAATCTTTCACTTTACAGCGTGTGGCTGGGCAGCGATCTGTCTCTATTAACTTCAGATTCTGCCGAATATGTTATATTTATTTTGAATGCAGGCTTTCACATACTCTTTTAAATATTAATGGCTGGTCTCCAGCAGTCAGCATAAATATGATTTGCATTAGCACTAGTCATATCATATTGAGTGCCTTTGATGTCAACTGTTCGGGGTACTAATATCTGACATCATCTCCTGAGGTCACTGACAACTTTGACCTTTATTCTCATGCACAGTTTCTATAGTCTCAGAAGCTCTTTTGAATTGATTTGAAATTTTGACTCTTCCCTTTATGAGGCAGTAAAATTGATAATTATTCAGATGGGAACTGAGCGCTGAGCGAAAAATCAATTCCACCCGCTCTCTGCTGCGTATAAAATTACTTCTGAGTCTGCCGGACTGAACGGATGGCCAAGGTAAAAGCAGCAGGCAGGAATAGTGGAGAGGATTAGCTGGACGAAACTAATAGCCTAAAGGGATGGCTTTGGAGATGAGGGAGTGTGCCGGTTGGGGGTTATTATTAGCAATGATGGGACTCATTGATCATATGTTTACATCAGGTTTCCATTGGGTTATAAATCAGCCCTGAATAGAAACGGAACCCAGGGCCTGGTGCGCTACCGGGGCACGGCGTATTAGATTATTCTCACTTTCACACTCGGATGAAAAGTGAGACATTGATTATTCATTGGCTGGCCATTAAACACCGCCTTTATGGACGATTTGACTACCATGGAAGCTAATGAACAAGATTGCTGCTTCCTAACCAGCGGTGTCAGTTTTCAGGACATCTGTTTGGGCTCAGTAATGCGTAACCCTGTTAAGGAGCGGGTCACAGAGCTCAGCAGTGCCGCAAGCCCGCGGCCTGACGGTGAGCCGGGCTGGGCTCGGGAGGTTCGGCAGCTCGGTACCTGCGCGGCTCCCGGCCGGGGCTCGGGGCTGCCGTGGGACAGTGACCCGGACAGGGGATCGGACACTGACCCGGACACTGACCCGGACACTGACCCGGACAGGGGATCGGACAGCGCCCGGAGCGGGGCAGCGGCTCCGCCCGCCCGGCGTGGCCCGGAACGGCACGGCCCGGTTCGGAACGGCATTGCCCGGTTCGGAACGGCACGGTCCGGTTCAGAACGGCATTGCCCGGTTCGGAACGGCACGGCCCGGTTCAGAACGGCCCGGGGGAGCCGGGGCTGGGCAGGGGCGGCTCCGCGGTCCCGCGGCTCTCCCGCAGCAGGAACCGCAGGAATCGCCAGGCCCCGGTGCGGGTGTCCCGCTGTCCGGCGTCACCGCTCCGCGAGTCCGGAACGGCGGGCATTATCTTCATCATCATCACCATCAGCAGCAGCAGCCGTAGCAGCATCACCATCATCAGCATCATCACCATCCTCATCATCCCCATCATCATCCCCTTTTCCCC
The DNA here is from genome assembly GCA_013186435.1 of Turdus rufiventris. NCBI lineage: Eukaryota > Metazoa > Chordata > Aves > Passeriformes > Turdidae > Turdus > Turdus rufiventris. The sequence goes on from PYHW01009579.1 coordinate 474,240, forward strand.
CGCACTCCCCAGCGGGGCGGTCGCGGTGCGGTGTCCCGGTGTCCCGGTGTCCCGGTGTCCCGGTGTGCCGGTGTCCCGGTGTCCCGGTCCCGGTGTCCCGGTGTCCCGGTGCGCCGGTGTCCCGGTGTCCCGGTCCCGGTGTCCCGGTGTCCCGGTGTCCCGGTGTGCCGGTGTCCCGGTGTCCCGGTGTCCCGGTCCCGGTGTCCCGGTGTCCTGGCCCCGGAGCTGCGGGATCGCCCCCTCGTTCCTGCCCCGCAGCCGCCTGTGGCTATCATGGATTGACGTGTTTGTACAAAGAGGGGGCAATAGAGAACATGGCAGTGAAACAGCTCCGTGATGCTCAGGAGCGACTTTCGGCATCCCTGGCAGCTCGGCACTGGTTGGTGGCTCTGGTGGCTCTGGTTGGTGGCTCTGGTGGCTCTGGCCGGTTTTGCCGTGACCGGGCTCGTAGCCCCGGGCGAGCAGCCTGAGCTCCATCTGCTGACGGCCACTTGTGAGGGGATCTTACAGCCGCACCGAATCAATGTGGGAAGTAATTTGAGATATATGGGTAGAACACGGTATTAAGCTTGCTGCACTCAGCTATTGATGTTATGTTCTGTTCTAAGCACTTTGATAAATAATTTTTAAAGGCTCCTACTTTGCTGTTTTCCTGGTATTGAGAATTGAAGCCTCTGCTGCTTCACTTTGTAAATGAAAGTGTAATTTTTGGTCTTAAGAAGGTACCTTTATCTTCTGTTAATGCTGATCTTGCTGAACTCTACACATTAGGCTGTTAGCTCAATTTTTGTGTAGTAAAATACTATTCCTGTTCGTTCCAAAAATCAATGAGTTTTGTAGCATTTTTCACCTGCAGTTGTAATAAATGTTTATGAGTCGGGCACAATAGGTAAAGAATTCTTGCTTGCACAGCCATCTCTGAAACGATTCTGTGCTGGCTGCAGAGGGGATAAGTGCTTGGTTGGTTGAACAGAAAAAGGATTTCGGTGGCATTCCAGTGCTCGCTTTCTTTCCTGGGCCTTTCCTGGGCATTTCCTGGGCAGGGATGTAAAGTACAAGGAGGGCAAGGGGTGAGGGCTGTGCCCAGTGATTCCTTGCTGGGCATCATGTTCAGAAAGATCACTGGACAGGAGTGAGCTGGATTTGGGACAGGAATGAGCTGGGTTTGGGATAAGACCGAGCACTGCAGCAATTTTGAGCTCCCCCTGGCAGGGTTGCTCCACGTCTCAGCCCGGGTGGGCCCAGCAGGGCCAGTGCTGGCAGAAAGGTGCTCTGGTGTCTGTAGGACCAGGCTGTGCCCGAACTGAGCCCTTCCAGGGTTTGGCATTTCAGGAAACAGTGGGTGGGCAGTGCTGGAGGAGGGGGCCATGGGTGGGGACCTGGGAAGAGCCAGCAATTCCTGCCATGAGAACCTGGTGTAATCCAGGGGCTGGAGACACCTGGAGAGTGTTGCAGTAGATGGGAGGGAAGGTGTGCACATGAACAAGTACCAGAGCCAGGAGCCAGGATGGGTGGCAGGTGCCAGGGAGCAGCAGGGGTGGGGTGGGGTGTCCTGGGGAACTCACCTGGGCTGCCCGGTGAGGCAGGGTGTGACCAAGGACTGCAGCCTGGACAGGAGGCACCAAGGGAAGCAGCAGGGCAGGCACTGCCAAGAAAGTGGAAACCAGGAAGCAGAGGTGCCAGCAGCAATGAAAAATCAAGCAGCATTACTACAATAAGAAATATTCTAAGTTGCAACTTTCCCTTTTTTCCCTTTATATGGTGAAATAAGCGGTGATTTTGTTTTTTGGATAAAGCTCGGTGCCATTTCCAGCAGTGTGGAGTTATGCAGAGGAATGAGATAAGCACCTGCAGTGGTGCAGCAGCACTTGAATGTAAGCACATCACCAGGAATTTCAGAATTTAGATTTCACCAAGAAAGCTAAACGGCACTGGGGCAAGATGTTGAGAGCCTAAAACCCTCACCCATTTTTGTGAGCATATACTTCATTTTCAGACCAGATCAAACCCACAGGTGTGATTGTTCCTAGCTTAAAACCGAATGTGTTTAAAGGCTCAGCTGAATCAGGATGGGGGTGCTCAGCTTTTGCTGGCTCGAGGCTTGAAAGTTTTGATACAATGGTGAGAGGGATTTTCCATGGGACATCTGTTTCAGCCTCTTAGCCCAATTTAAAAATGTTATCCAATACTACCATAACTTTCTTTATTAATTGAAAGGGATGGAGATATACCAGCTGTAGCCAAGCCAGCAGAGATTTGGGTGGCTAAGCAACAGAAAAGGCACCATATTGAGTGAGCCAAAATTCAGTCTCAAAGTCATTTACTTTAACCAGTGACAATACGTTTAGGCTCTAGTGTTTCAATTTGATTGATGGTTTAATATCATATATAATCTTTTTAATGAAGGAACCCATTTAAATATGTTAACATTTGCACTAGTAGTCTCCCATGTATATAACTGCATTTAATCATTACTCTGATTGTTTTTGTGGTTGTGTAATTTGCAGCAGCAGAATAACTGTGTCAAAGCTGTGTTGTCTTAATGAAAGCTACGGTTACTTCTCTTTCATACACGCTTCTCACTGTTCATGTACAAAGGTGGCAGCAGTCCCAGTCCCAAGTATATTGCTAAATGTATAGTTATCACTATGTGTGCTGTCAATTAAGAAATAAAAAAAATTAATGAGCTTAGTGTCTTTTCTAATTCCGCTTTGTTTAAAGCCTCATTGTGATTCGTTATCATGTGAACTGAGTAATTTAATTTTAGGACTTTTAATGTTAAAATACATCATCATTAGTGATGTATCCGAAGATTTCACGGTCTTAATAATGGCGCTAAATCAAATTGGGGATCCCCTCTCCATCACGCAAGCTGCGCCGGTCCGCGGCTCCTCGGGGCTGGCAGAACTCGGGTTCCGCGCAGCCCGGCACAAAGCTCCGCAGCGCGGGGTGCGGGGCCCCGGGCGAGGCAGCTGCTCCGTGTCCGCTTTTGTTCCTCCCTGGCTGCTCGAGCAGCCTCGAGGCCAGCGCAGAACAATCGCTCCTGCAGGGTCAGCTGCTGGTCAGGAGCGCTCGGGCCTGGCACCTGCTGCTGGTGCGCGCCGGGAGGGCGAGGGGTCAAAGAGCCGCTTGTTCTAAACTCACTGATGGCTTAGAGCGACTTGTAGATTAATCTGCTTTATTAACTTCTGGATATTAGATAACTATTGCACTGAATGACAGTCCGTCTTTCTGAATAAGTCCCTTCACCTCATTCTCTTTTAAATTGGCTTTTGAGTAATGAATATTAAATAGAATACATTTCAGGGTAATTAAGTGGAAACATTAGGATGATGTTGTTTTACAATCATATCTATAAGTTTCTTGTGTATTTATCTTGTGATATTACGGTTCATTGCTTTTTGCTAGCAGAACAAAAAGCATAAATGTTTCAATTAAACAAGAGGAACTGGCTGTATTTCTCGCTAAGCTCGTGTCTTTGTGTGCATAAATATTTGCAAAAAGCAAATAAGTTTAGGGAGAAGTATAAAAATGTTTTATTCCTTGTTTACTCCCTGCAATGTAATACTTTACTTGGAAATGTTCAATTTCTGCTGGCTGTGGTTCTGTTATGATAATAAACACTAAGAGGTGCTGGTTTGGGGAAGGTCAAAAAATATCACAGTTCCATGGAATCTAACTAGTGATATGAATAGCACCAATAATTTTGTAAAGTTCACATTATAATTCCAAATCCGGTTAGAAGTAATGCTTGCAGTCTGGAAAGAAAGCAATATCTTTACAAAATGGATAGGGAAAGGTAACAATCCATTCTGTGATCTGCTACTGGCAGATTTGCCATGTGAGTGATGAAAGTCGCTCTCCGTGAACAAACCCCTTCCTCCAGTTGGGAAAAAAAGGTAAATTTAAAATTCTAGACTAGCAGCAGCTTCCAGGGATGTTAATTGCTGTTGGATGTGAGGGCTGGTGTGGAGGTCCAGCATGGGATGAAGAGGCTCTGGGCATTCTGACCAGGAGTCAGAGCAGAGAGGTGCAGGTGCAGGGGCTGCTGTGTGCCCAGAGCTCTGTAGTGACTGGCAGAACCTCAACACGTGTCCCCCTTAACCTTGGCAAATGTTTGATTTTCAGGACTCTGGAACTGAACCTCAAATCCACGTTTTTCCCGGGCTAATGCTGCTGGTTTTGTCTGTGATCCTGAGAGATGCTTGTGTGCTCAGGGTGTCTCCTGAAATCATGGCATCCAGCTGGGTGTTTTCCTTTAGTGCCCACTTGTTAGGAGTGTTTTACTGAGAGTTCACTGAGATTCTTGTGTATTTGCATGTCTCCAGGAAACTTCACAGCTTTAAGATAAGACGCGTTTAAAAAAATCCAATGTCACAATGGATGGATAAGACTTGGGAATGCTGTGACTTTTTCTCAGCTTAGGCCAGCATTATCTAGGTAAGCTGAGTTTAACTGGAGCAAATGGTCCCAGAGCTTTGCTGGGCACATCAGAAAAGAAACCTGAGTGGCTGGAAGAGCAGCACACACAAAGGGCTGCAGCAACACGGGCTTTGACCTTTCAGCAGAACCATGTTTCTGAATTCATAAGTCGTTTTCCTTTTAAAAAAAAAGAAATAGAAAAAAATTAAAAATGAAGTGTGTGCAACCATTCTTTAAAATCCTTTTAGCATGACAAGTAAAGTAATCTTCCATTGATACTTAAAAGTCCATCTGCAGAAATTCAGGCAGAATGTTAGAGAGATGCAATATCTATTGAAATGCTGAGTGTCAAACTGCCAGGGTAATGTATTTAGTATGAAATATAATATTCAGTGCATTTTGTTTGGATGACTGCATGAAACAGCCGTGTGCTCTTAGCCTTTGTTGTTGTTGTTGTGAAAGATGATATTCACTGCCAAGTGTTGGTGGCTGCTCAGGACACAGGAGCAATCTGCTTATTACCAGCTTCATCATCTGTCTTTGTGTTTATTTGCAAAAGCTTTGGTTACAGCTCAGTTCATCAGGATAACAAAACCACTTTTAATTGTTCCACAGAAGAAATTAGAATCAATTTATGAACAGTTTGAAAACAGAAGAGCCTTGCAATCTGTTAGCAATGGGTAATTAATACTCGTTTTAGTTTGGAAGTTGTGTGCTGGTCCAGAGCTCTGCTGCAGCCAGAGGAGGGGGCACTGAGCCCCCAGACCACCCTGGCACAGTGGGCACAGCTGAGCTGAGCCTTTCTCCCACTCTCACTTCCCTCAAGGGGTGCCTTAAATCCCACCCTGCCCCTTGTCCCTGCTGATCATCTCCGTACCAGCTAACACGGGAAAAATAATTACCCCAGGTCTAATTGTCTCTTGTTGTTGCTGCTGTGAGGGGGAAGCCTGTGGCTCTGCTTCTGACAGCGTCCAGGGAGCTGAGCCCAGCCTGAGCCCAGCCTGAGCCCAGCCTAATCCTAGCCTGGTCCCGCCCTGAGCCCTTCCCGGAAGGTGTTGGTGAAATTGGAGTTCTCTCCTCCCTCGAGGATGAAATCATGTGTGACTTTCTTTCATAATCACCGGGGTGGAGGTGCTCCTAGGGGACCCCAGCTCCATCCTGGGCCTCCTCCCTGACCTCTGCTGGCTGCCCAGCACAGAGGGGCTCTCAGAGTGGGGCTGTAAAAGATGCTGAAGGACCCTCAGAGATGAGCCTGTGCTACAAAGCCCTCTCCACGTGCTGATAAAAGCACAGAGGAATGGGTGTTCATTTTTTGGTGATGGTTTTAAAGAGCTCACCCCTCTGGTACATCAGACCATCCTGAAGCTGGTGTTACAAATTATGGCAGGTTGTGCATTCCACAGGTCCCTGTTAATCACAGCTCTGTCATCTTTAAAAACAGCTGTAGCATCATTTAGTTACAGCTACTTGTTTAGAAATGGCTGAATCTTAAATAAGCAACTTAGATTAATATAAAATGACAGCCTAGTGGCTGTAACTTAAAATCTCTGCATGCTACCAGCTAAAAAATGCAGATTAAGGATTGATGTCACAATCTTAAATTATTCCAGCCTAAGGTGGAATAACTTGCTGTCTAACAGGGAGCACAGATGGATAGCTGTGCAGGAGAGGCTGTGCAGACACACGAGTCTGTAAACATCTGTCAGCTACAGCAGATACCCAAATACAAAATCCTGCACTGCAGGCAGCGCAGGAGCATGTGACATTCAGCAGAGGGTTTACATGAAATTCAGCACAGACAGGAGCGAGTCAACACACCCTGGAAGGTAGTAATTAATGAAACATATCCCTCCTCCCTGAAGAAGGAGGAGGGATTTAATTCATCAGGCCCTGTCAGTGCTGCTGCTGTTAACTGTTCTGCTTCCAGGATTTGGTGGAGCCAGCCCTAGACCAAGCAAGACCTGTGAGACTCAGTGCTTTTCTGTGGCACAGAACAGTGTGGCCAGTGGTACATGGCCAGCTGTGGTCACCTCTGCAGCCCTGGTGGTGTCAGCCTCCCTGACACGGACCCAGCTCTGATGGGTGAGGCTGCATGTGGGATAGTCCTGCTTGGAAAAGATCCAGATGCAACTGCAATTTGAAAATAATATTCTGTCAGGTAGGAATGGGGTCTCAGAGGAAAGATCCTGCAATTCCTGTTTGAAGCCCTGCTGGGGCAGGGCAGGGTTGGGCTGTGCTGTCAGCACACTGTGCAGGCTGTCCTTGTCCAGATGTGCTGCGAGCTCACGGTGCAGGCTGTCCTTGCCCAGCTGTGCTGTGAGCTCACTGTGCAGGCTGTGGCTGCTGTCCTTGTCCAGCTGTGCTGTGGTGCCTCCCCGGCACAGCACAAACCTCTGCTTTGGAATCCCATCGAAGGCAGTCCCTGCTGGCTAAAGGTGGGAATTAGGAGAGGGGGCTTTGGAAGGAGCTCTTTGCAGTCCTGCTCTGGGAGTTTGTGCTGTTGACATAAGAACCAGACCACAATGGCTCTGGTGCACATGGCAGGGGCTGGACTTGTCCTGAGCATGTCCTGAGGGTTTGCTGCTGCTTCTCCTTCCACACAAAGTCAGCTGTTGCCTAAGTCCAGACACTCTTATTTAGGGCCATTTGTGCTGGCTCATGCCTTGGACCTGCTCCAAGTGGATTCCCACACTCAGCCCTTTGGCCAGTTCTGAAGCTGAGCTAGGAAATGCAGAGTTTCACCTTCCTGTAGCTGCTCCTTTTTCACCCTTTTGGGCCCTGGGAGAATGGGATTCTCCCAGCAGGACCTAAAGCTGATGGGATTACCCTGGGAGAGACGCTTGGGGCACATTTCAGTCCATCAGCTGCTGCCATATCCTGGTTCGTGGTTCCCAGATGGGCTGATTCCTGCTTTCAAGATAAATGAAGGCTTTAGTTTTTGTGTTTCATCTGGGAATGTTAGCTTTGAACATGAAAAAAATGCCAATATGGAAGTCAAGCTTTCTAGTAAAATAAATATTTTAAAACAACAAATTAAAATTTAAAGTATTTAATAATCCTTTATTTAAATCTTCCTGGTGTTATTAGTAAATGATGATTCATTTACTGATAGAGGAAGAATCGATGATGAAAGAACCAAGAATTCCAAAGGACATTTAAATTAGTAATCACAGCTCTTAAATTAAGAGCAGACTCTCTGAAGCTGGAGCTTAAAAAACCTGCCCAATTTTATATGCTAAACAATGAAAAAAGGTGAATTCTTCAGATCTGAATGGAAACAATGAGTGCTATTAGCAGACAAGTATTTTGTTAAAATCTGTGCGTATTCCTGACCCTTCTAAATCTTTGTAAAGGAATATTCACACTGCTTTCTCTGGTGTTAATGTAAGTCCTTTTAGCTAAAATGTGATTTGCTGCAGCACAGTAAAGGCTCCATCCCAACATATGGGAAAGAGAAGTGAGTTACAGGACCTGCAGTGATGGAGTTCTGCTGAAAACCTGGCACAGCCTTTGCAATGGAAGGGCAGCTTCTCTTCAGCTTCCTTCATTTAGAACTTAAAAATGCTCCTGTCCCAACAGCTGCCCTTGTTACAAGCTATGGAAATGAAAACCTATGAGAAATGAATTACAGGAAATCATAATTACTCTTCATGTTTGGAAAGCAGGTCCTTGCTGGTGCAGAGGTTTGAGGTGGTTGGCTCTGGTTCCATGGAGCAGATTCTGTCCTGTGAGCACAACTCACAGCTGGTGTGAGACCTGAACTGGCCTTTCCCACGCCAGCCCATGTGCTCCCAACCTGGATGCTGAAATGATTTGTGGATCTCTGTGTTCCAGGTGATTTGTAGTGCTAGCATTCATCTTTTTCATTTAGTGAAACATGCTGTTTGACTTTGCCTTGGCCAGTTATTACAGGCTGCTTTGCAGTGTGGCAGCTCTCTGGAGACCCCGCTCACAGCTACTCATTGGCCTAGAAGAAAGGATTTAATGATTTTCTACTTCCTCTGTGTTTGGTTTTAGGGTGTAGATATTTTATAAATGTGAGTCAAACTATTTACTGGTGACATTTTACAAATTTTCTCCCTGTTTAATCTCTAAGTAATGTTTTTAGGTTTGTATATGTTGTGGCCTTTGGCGTTTGGGGCTAACGTATCGCAAGGATATCTCAGAGCATTTTATCTTTAAATGGATTCCATCGTTATTTTGTTATTTCTTTGTACAAGAATGGTACCAGTCCCTAAAATAAGTCTTCCCCTTCCCAGCCAGATATGCCAGAGGTGCAGAAGCAGAGCTGAACAAGCAGAGGGCTCAGAGTCAGAGCTTTGTGGGGCTCTAGGGCTGTGCCAGCCAAAGGGCAAAGGGAAGCCAGCAGAACCTAAATGTGTGAGCTGGGAGAGCTCAGTGCTTTGTAGAGCTGAGAAGGGGCTGCATCCCTTCTAGAGAGCTGTGAATAAACAGAATAAACTCAAATGTCTGAACTCTGAGGTTTGTAACTGTGCTGGAAAGGCTGGAACAGGTTTAAAGATCTCTTGCTGTAATCACAATTGCCTTGGTGGAAATAGGGGGTGCTCCTCTCAATCCTGGCAGTGTCACACACAGAGAAAGGTGGAGGTGACAAAACCAGAATGTACAAGAGCAGCCTGGGTCTCGTCTCAGACTCGTACAGGCTGCTGAGCACATGTGTGACAAGGGGGAAAATCCAGAGGGAACTTCAAAACCCACAACTCAAATTAAGTCTGCTCCAATGTCAGTTCTTATTTCAGGTTTTATTAGTTTTGGTTATGGAAATATTTGTTTGGAAGAACATGTAATGCCATGTCCGTGTAGGAAACATCAATGATTTCAGCAGGGTTAGAAAAGGTTTCATGCACTTTTCCTTCTCAGCACATCACACAGCTTAACAGCAGCACCCATATTCATGTCAGGGTCTGAATTTTCTTTCAGGGGATCTCAGTCCTAATGAGCACCATCATCTTTGGAGACTGAAGAACCCCATGGTCCGTGTGAGACTTCTGCTGGGACTGGCACTTCAGAATGAGAGAGGGAGTGTTCAGCAAATTGCACCAGATTCACTCTTCGCATGCCAAAAGAGTAAAAATGGTAACTGCACAGAGAGCAGAGCTGCCTCTGCCCTTCCCATTGCTCACCCCTGGCCCTGGCCCCTGCTCCATCATGCTCACGTTAGGAATGAAGAGTGGATTTCATGATTTCATCGAAACTCTCTTACAGGTTGAGGTTGAGTGGCTCCATTTCCATGAAAAATCTCCTCAAATTTTACCCCAACTTTTACACCCAGATCATGCAAGGATATAATTAACCGTTTTCTAATAAACTTTGGTTTCGCATTTCTGGAATTAAGCAGAAGTTATGCAAGCTCATCAGGCTTTTGGATAGAAAGATGAAGAAACAGCTTGAAAATCACATCAGAAAAATTGCTTCCTAGACAAATTGTTCCCCGATTTCTTTCTCTGTAAGTTCTCCCAGGAACTCCCTGGCTTTGGGGGGCATTACCTGAGCTTAGCTACTGGTGCTGACTGCAGTTTGGGGCAGACTCTGTAAACCAGGAGGGAGGCTGCAATTTGCCCTTTGGTAGAACCTGAGCTGTGAATTTGGACGTGCCCAGGGTGTTTCCCTGGTGTTCAGTAGCAGCACTGCAGTCGGGGTGGGAGCCTGGCAGGGAATGCCTTGATCCCAACGTGCATTGTTTGTGTGAGCCGTTGTTCCCCAGAATATTGACCTGTTGTCTGTGCCTTTCTGCAGAGCTGCCTCTAACTTTATTCTGAATTGCTTTATCTCCTGGGCAGTCACAAGCCTCAGTGTATTACTGCTTTGGAGAATGAATTGTCTATACAATAAGAGGGCGCTGGAAAAAAATCAGACACTAAGATTAGCAGCAACCGCATACATTAAAATTCAAACTGAAATCCCAGCCATGGAAGGAAACTAATAGAAGAGGGAAATATATCAAGAAGAGAAGCGCTGTCTCATCATTCACCTGTGCTGAAGGATCCAATTTTAGCCATATCCAACAGCACTGTCATTCATCTTCTTGGTGTGTTATTGTGATTTAAATCCAAGCTCTATAAGAGAGAGCAGTTCTTTTAAAATGATTGAGAGGGAATAAGGGTAAATTCAGTGTTTAGGAAAACTTTATGACATCACAATATTATACTTTACAGATGGAAGCAATATTTCCTACTTTGGAAGGAAAACTAATCATTTTCTATCTGCTCTGAGTCACTGCATCATTATCAAAGTGGGATATAAGTAGTTTTGTGCATTCCCAATCTTGTTCAAGACGACACTTTTGTTTATATAATGCTTCTGATTTATAGTGCTTAAGGATTAGCCTGACTACATATTAATTATATGGTTTTGATGCTTCAATATAAGGAGAAATTAAATATTTCACTTGAAGATAAAACCATGGAGCTGTAAATCATAAGGAATAAATTTGTGACTGTCAGAATATTCTTTTCAGTGAAATTAGACTCGTTCTAATGATTACGTGTTTTGCTTAGCAGACATGGATATGTATAAGCACCTTTACTTATGAACAAGTCTTGTATTTCTTTAGGAAGGATGAAGAACAGGAAACAGGATTTGCAAGATGTGTATTGCCCCTTTTGCAGCAAGGTTATTTATTTTACACAAAGTAGGACACGTACTTACACGTACCTGTAAAAACATCTTTGCTTGGCTTCTTCCAGTGCCCTGCTGAGTTATTTATTGGGAATGGGCTCCTCTATTTCAGGTGGGGTCTCTATCTCTGCAGTTCCTGGGAAACAGCAAGGATGCAGTCACCAGGTTTTACTGCTCCTTCCATTCTTCTTTGGGTTTAATGAGATCTGCTCTGGTCTGTCCATAGCTGATTTCAAAGGGAAGACATCATGTTTACTCCGGGTCTCAGAAAAATTGGGATTGAAGCATGTGTGCACCAATAGGGTTAATTATGGGTTAAAACGGAAATCCTACTCACAGCCCACCCTAAAACAGCACTGCTGTCCTGACAGCAGGAGCTCAGGAGGGACTGGCACATTAAAAACCCAGAGCAGCTCCACATGCTGCTACAGGGATGCCATGGGATGCTGGGCACAGGAATAACACAGAGCTCGGGGATGCTGCTCCTGCTTTCCATTGTGGGGTTGAATGGCGTTCTTGGAATGCCTCTTTCCTAAAAATAACTTGTGGACACTGGCCAAGGTCTCAGGGCTGTGGCTTCCTCCAGCCTGGACTCCGTGTGGGTCACTGTGTTTGGGGTTTGGGATTTGGGGTTTGTTTGGAGTTTGGGATTTGGAATTTGGGGTTTGGGGTTTGTTTGGTGTTTGGGATTTAGTGCTTGGGGTTTGGGATTTAGTGCTCGGTGTTTGGGATTTGGGGTTTGGGGTTTGTTTGGTGTTTGGGGTTTGGTGCTCAGGATTTGGGGCAGACAGGTCCCACATCCTTCACTCCTGTTCCTGGGGGATGTTTCGGGTGGTTTGGGTGTTCCAGGACCCAGCTGTGCTCAGCTGCTGCCTCTGGGTGCTTCTGGTGTGAGAGGAGCTGTGCTGGGGGCAGGAAATCTGCCAAGGAGACATTACAGCAAAAAAACTGCCTCCACAGCAGTGGAATTTCAGGGCCCAACCTTACTGTCACAGTTTGATTACATTTTTTTTCCCATATTTTTACCTATGTACAGGACAATTGTAATTTCGATGATAATGATATGTGTTTAATTTGGGATTTGTTTAAGATTTAAACCTTTTCTAGGTTTTTTTTTTTAAATCTGGCAAACAAATCCCAGACCTACAGGTTACATTCACTTCAAAAGTCTGCTAAATTGTGCATCCTAAAAGCTGATTCTTAACCTGCCTTTGACAAGTTCTCTTGTAATACACCTGAAATTTGTGGAGTACAGGCAATATTCCTCTGGAGTGCAATAGCAGACCGCTCAGGAGCCTTGCCAAGCCGAGTGGGCACAGGCTGATCAGAATGGCTCATTCTCCTCTGAATAATTGTGTGTGAAGTGCTCATCCCAGGGATGTGCTGGTGCCCAGGGCCGTGGGGCTGTGACTGACACAGTCCCTGAGTCAAGGCTGGGCTGGGTAATTTGACTGGCTTGGCTGTAGCAGCAGGGTGCTGGGCAGCACTGCAGCCCCCTCCTGCTCCACATTTCTGAGCTAAACCAACATTCTTGTGAGGTGACAGAAAGTTCTGCTGTGAGCAGCCCATAGCTGTGCCAGAATATGCTGGGGATGGAAATGCAGGAAGTGATGCAGGTGCCTGAGCTTCTCAAGAGCGCACAGCAGAGAGCCCAGGATCTGAAAACACTCTAGGATGCTGCTGCCACCTCTCCAGGCTGGTCAGGGGCCAGCAGCCACTGCTGGTCCCACTCCACCCCTGGGGGCTGTCAGTTGTTCTGCGAAGCAGGAGGCTCCTTTGAACTGCAAATGTTTAAAATTGAGCAGAAATCCATTCCCATTAGTAAGGAAATAAGCACAAACATTTAAAAGTAGGACTAGAATAAAGAACAAATGGCTAATCGCACCCTGTACCTGCACACAAGCCCCAGCTCCCCACCCTGCTGCCAGACATGCCGTGCAGGCAGGATGATTGCCCTGATCCAGCTGGGACCAGAGCTTTGCTGGGATCCCATGGGTGTGCAGGCAGGATGATTGCCCTGATCCAGCTGGGACCAGGGCTTTGCTGGGATCCCATGGGTGTGCAGGCAGGATGATTGCCCTGATCCAGCAGGGACTGGAGCTTTGCTTGGATCCCATGGGTGTGCAGGCAGGATGATTGCCCTGATCCAGCTGGGACCAGAGCTTTGCTGGGATCCCATGGGTGTGCAAGCACCTGTCCTGAGCCCTCAGGAGCTCTTCTGGGGAGACTTTATTAACTTGGTGTTGTGAGGCACAAAGCCTGCCACAGTCACAGCCCAGAGCGAGCCTCAGTGGCCATCCCAAGGAGCTTTGCTGGAGGCCAACGGGGAGGGAATTTCTGAGCCATGTGAGATGGGAAAGCTTCTGGCTCAGCCATTCCCCTGCTGGCTCTGAAACGTCCCTCACATTGCTAGGCCAGGCTTACACGTTGTAGAACAGGCTTTGGAGGGCACCTGGTGATTCTGCTGGTGACTCTTCCCCTGGCTTTCCCTCAGTTTAATGCACATTATAGTTATTATTTTTAGCACCTCCTACAATGCATGTCACTGTCAGGTCTGCTTTAACCAAATGTTTGGTGTTTGCTCTTCCAGGTCACTCAGAAGATGCTGGAGGGAAGTGGCCAAAGCTCTGCACTGCAAAGGGGCCTCCAGACCCAAGGGTGTTGGTGTGATTTGAAATGACTTTGGAAACAGATCACTGACTGATAAACCATCTCAGAAAGTGCTGGGACCCTGTTATATTGTTAGACAGATTTTTTACTCTTGTGAAAACTATTTTAAAAGATATTTTCTACATTTTTCTGTCTTCAGCCTAAATGTAAGGATTTATAACAGCAAAAACAATGGAAAACCAACCGTAGTTTGAAGAATGTTTTCAGCCTTCCTTGTCAAAATTTATAATCCTGTTGTTTTAGCTTCATGAAACAGTGTAAAAACAGTTATAACCAAAGAACAAAAGGATATGCATTCCTTCTGAATTTGTGTCAGTTAAGAGTTCTCATGTGTACATTTACTATTATGTACATAATAGTAATTAATACCTCATCGGTTCAAAGCTCCAAGCTCACTCCTGATGAGTGTTTGTTTAAAACGAGATGCAAGCCTGTACAAACTTTATATTACACCTCTTCAAACTAATAAAATTGCTATTTTTCTACAAAGTGCTCCAGATTTCTTTGCATCATGGGTGATTAATGACAATAAGGGCCAAAAAGAAAACTGAAAATGAGCATTTTTGGGCTATAAGTAGAGCAAGAAAACTGAATGTTGCACAGAGTGAAATAAGAGATGACGGAGCAAGACTTGGTGAAGTACAGATGACGTTATTTCACATTTCCCAGGTCTTTTGAAACTGGAAAAAAAAGAACCACACAAGAAAATGAAGGTGTAAAACCCTTTGCAAAGAATAAAGTTTATCCAAAACTGCAGAAAACAGAAAGGGACTTACACTGGGGAGCAGTGGGTGTCCTGTGCTGGGTAGGAGGGGTCTGCTGGCTGGGGACGTGCAAAATAAATTGAAGGAAGACTTAAAAAAATCAGAAGTGCTGAAGCAATAACTCTGTTTATTATGTGGAAAAGCTATTATGTCCAATTACAAACTTGCTTTGGGATGGAGTTGGGTTTTATTTACCTAAGGAAAAAAAAAAAAAGATTTCACAGTTTGTCATGTTTGCTGATATTTGTGAATTCAATAACATTTCACCACTCCTTAGATAAGAATGGGAATTATGAATTGTGGACAACAGGGAAGAAAACTTCATACATGTATTTATTTCAGGGCTTTTCCAGTTGTCTTCTTTGCAATTGTCACTTTTCTGCACATTTTCCAGCGGCAGGAAGAACAGCTGAAGGGAAGTGTTCTGTCAGTTTGCTGCTCACATTTGAGCTCAGAGAAAGGATTTCAGCCAAGGGGCCAGAGCTGCAGGAGTGCTGAGCACCGAGGGGAATCCATGGAGGTAAAGTGATCCATAGAAATTACAGAGATCCATGGAAATTACAGAGTTCCATGGAAGTTACAGTGATCCATGGAGGTTACAGTGTTCCATGGATGTTACAGAAATCCATGGAAATTACAGAGATCCATGGAAGTAACAGAGATCCATGGGAGTTACAGAGATCCATGGAAGTTACAGTAATCCATGGAGGTTACAGTAATCCATGGAAGTTACAGTAATCCATGGAGGTTACAGAGATCCATGGAGGTTACAGTAATCCATGGAGGTTACAGTGTTCCATGGAAGTTACAGTGATCCATGGAGGTTACAGAAATCCATGGAGGTTACAGTTTTCCATGGAAGTTACAGAGATCCATGGAGGTTACAGAGATCCATGGAGGTTACAGAAATCCATGGAGGTTACAGTATTCCATGGAAGTTACAGTAATCCTTGGAAGTTACAGAGATCCATGGAAGTTACAGAAATCTATGGAGCACATGTAATGCCTTATGCATTTTTTGAAAAGACGTAATTGCCTTAAGGGCTTTGGAATTTTTTTCTCCTCTGAAAAAAGTGGAAACAATGGAATGGGAAATGCCAAAGA
This sequence comes from Turdus rufiventris, assembly GCA_013186435.1. Classification (NCBI taxonomy): domain Eukaryota; kingdom Metazoa; phylum Chordata; class Aves; order Passeriformes; family Turdidae; genus Turdus; species Turdus rufiventris. The sequence goes on from PYHW01009579.1 coordinate 489,839, forward strand.
GAGATGTTACTCAGAACCCAAGCATTTTCCTCACAAGGAGCCAATGTGAGCCTGGCTGGTGATGAAAGGGCTTGGGACTGTAAAACAGGGCAGGTTCTGCCCCTGGAGTGTTTTACATCCTCAGAGAGCCAAGCACAGGCTGCTGAGCTCAGGGAGTGTGAGCAGAGCCTCTGTGCGAGGCACAGCAAAGCCCAGAGCCTGACTGGGGCACAGCAAAGCTTGGCTGGGGCACAGCAAAGCCCAGAGCCTGGCTGGGGCACAGCAAAGCCCAGAGCCTGGCTGGGGCACAGCAAAGCCCAGAGCCTGGCTGGGGCACAGCAAAGCCCAGAGCCTGGCTGGGGCACAGCAAAGCCCAGAGCCTGGCTGGGGCAGCACGGGGCTCAGCCCAGCTTGGGCAGCAGTCCTGCCTGCCCAGGAGCTGTGCAGAGCTCAGCCCCAGCCCGTGCACACCTTACAGAGTCATCCCTGGCCCTCGTTAATGTTTTACTGCACGAGGAGTTCGGGATGACAGCGAACCTCTCACACTGCGGCAGGATAACTCGCTTCCTCACCCTATTAAAAAATAATGCTGCTTTGGGTTTTATCTACCAGGGTGTAGACTGCTGTTAAGAGGCACTGCTTTGACAAAACTCTTTTTGAGGTTTACAGAAAGCATAATAAAATATGTAAGTTACATTTCTACAAACAAAAGCTATAACATAAGTTATTTATAAGCATGAGATACAAACGGTATCAGGATAAATAAACCTTAATGGAAACCTGTGGCATCCATCCTAATGTAATTTGCCCAGCAAAAGTCATATTTAGTACAAAAACCTGGCAGCAGCTGTGTTGGCATTTAAAATAAGAATGAAAGGGGGAAGGAAGTGGCTGCTTCCCCAGGCTTACCTGCAGTACCTGCCTGCCTTCCCTCTCACCTGGGGCTGCTGCTGCTGCTCCCAGAGCCCAGATGTGTCTGCAGATATGGTTGAGCCTTTCAGGGCTTTCCACGAGAGCGGGATGTTCCTGTCAGCTTCAGTGCAGCCTGGTTTTACTAAAGGTGGCAGAAAGAAAAGGAGCCCATCTGCCCCTCATCCTCTGTACCCTGCCCTTTCAGAGAGATTTCTCCCCTTTCAGGGGCAGCTCCTTCACCAGCATCCCCCTTGCACCCTCTCCTTCTCAGCTAGTCTCAGCCATTTGTTGGATTATGAACTGAAATTAAGTTTTGGTTTTTTAAACACCATGGCTAAGGTTACCAGCCCCACAGAAATGTGTTTTGGAACAGGAATTGAACCCACTAAGGCATGTTCATTTGCCAGAGGCTTCAGAAGCCATCAGCTTTGGCTCTCTGAGTGGGGTTTAAGTGCTGGGACATGGAGGACAAAGAGTTTTACTGCACTCTGTGTCTGGATCCTTGGGCAGGGTTTATAGGGCAGGTCCTGATCTCCTCCATGTCGGGGTATAGGGAATATCCCTTGTTCTGCTGGGAAGAGGCTGCTGAGGGCAGAGCTCCAGTACCCTGCCCTCCCCTCCTCCTTTGTGGGATGAGGGGGGGGCAGGAGGGGCACAACCCTCCAAACCCAAAGGAAGGGCAGAGGGGAATGACCTTTGGCTCTGCAACACCAGAGCTCTTCCCTCAGACAAAGAGCAGCTGATTTAACCCTTGTGGGCTGACAATAAAAGGGGTTTTTGAGCTGAGCACCAGGGGCTGCGGTGCTGCTGCAGCACTACCATGGGCAGCGGGGCCTCTGCTCTGCCCTGGGGCCTGTTGGCCCCGGCGGTCTCACCCAGGGGAGCTCATCACTGTCCAGGAGGACCCACAGGGTCCCACTGAGCCCTGCACAAGGGTCAGGACCACATCCCCCTTCAGTGCACAAACCTCAGCCCTCGCCTGCTAGTGTCATCCATAGCTGGGCACAGCTGGCTACAGGCACAGCTTAGGCAGCTTGCTCCTGGCTGTCCTGCCCCCTTCCCCTGCCCATGCCAGGACACAGAGCACAGAGATCCCTCCTCAGCCTGAACACCAGCATCACCACCAGCTCCACAGGAATGCTGCTCCCAGGGCTATGGCTGAACAGCAAAATGTGTCCTTTGTCATGCTGAATTCCACGTGAGTTGTGTAATCACTCCAAACCACGTTGGGTTTATGCAGCAATATCCATCCAGAAAAGCTGTGAGAACAGGACTGGCCTAAGACCCACTGCCAAAGACAGGAGCTGCAGCAGGAGCATCCCAGCATCTGCAGCTGCTGCCTGGTGCAGGAGTTATTAGCAGTGCTCATCACGTGGGTTTATTATCTCATGCTACAGGAAGCGCTTTTTATAAGCTGAACCGTGGCACTGGCTTGCACATGGAAGGGTCCTGCAAGGACACAGGTCCTGCAAGGACACAGTGCTGCAAGGACACCCTCTCTCCAGAAGGACACCCCACCTTAGCTCCTTCTTTGTTGGGGTCCTGAGGACAACATTCCTGGGGCTGAGGAACGCAGTGCACAACAGTACCAAACCCAGTGACCACGGCAGGCTGCAGCACATCCCCTCCATGTCACCTCCACGGCAGCCAGGCCTGGGAGCAGTTCTGGGTTTCAGGCATGAGTGGAACAGCTGCCACATCTCTGTCCCCAGTGACTTCCAGTGACAGACAGGATGGGGGACTCTCCTGCCAGGGAGGCCCTCACTCCTCTTCCACAGTTCACTGTAACTTCTTCAGTTATTCTCGTCCCTGCTTAACTCTGGCCCCCACACCTTTGAGGTTCTGGGAGCAGTGCTCTCCAGAGCTGCTCAGTTCCTGTGCCCAGGTGTCCTGGCAGAGCTGGGACAGCTCTGTGCCCAGCGTGGCAGGGCTGTGCCGTGCTCCTCTCTGCCAGCATCATGCACTTGGCTCCACATCTCAGTTCGTACTTGCACAAGAAGCAGAATTTCACAGGGAATAACAATTCCACAGCAGCCTTCCACACACCTCCAGAGCTCTCCCTTCCCAACCCCTCCCGCCTGCATGGCTCTGGTGGTCACTCCCTGGCACTGTCCAGCACTGTCCCCTGGCGCTGTCCAGCACTGTCCAGCACTGTCTCCTGGTGCTGTCCGGCGCTGTCCCCTGGCGCTGTCCAGCACTATCCCCTGGCACTGTCCAGCACTGTCCAACACTGTCTGACACTGACCCCTGGCGCTGTCCATCACTGACCCCTGGCGCTGTCCATCACTGACCCCTGGCGCTGTCCAGCAATGTCCCCCTGTGCTGTCCAGCACTGTCCCCTGGCACTGTCCAGCACTGTCCCCTGGCGCTGTCCAGCCCTGTCCCCTGGAGCTGTCCAGCACTGTCCCCTGGCGCTGTCCAGCCCTGTCCCCTGGAGCTGTCCAGCACTGTCCCCTGGCGCTGTCCTGCCCTCGCTGCCCGTGTGCTGGGTTAGGGACACCTGCAGCTGCCTTCTTCTCCCTGCCTCACTGTGCCATGGCAGGCAAAGGCCGTGGGCTTTGCTGTGCTATTCTGTGCACTGCACTTCATGCAAAGGCTGTGCCGTGCTGTGCCAGGGCCAGGCCACGCTTTGCTGTGCCATGCCTGGCCTGGCCGGAGCCCAGCAGGGTGTGCGGTGTCTCACCTCCCTGTGATGGGAGCGCGCCCGGCTGCTGGTGCCGTGCCCGCCCGGGGTGCCGCTGCCTCCCTGCGTCCGGCGGAGCCAGCCCTGAGCCGGCTCCGGCTCCCGATGCGGTGTGGTGCGGAGCACCGGGCAGCAGCACCGGGCCCGGGCCGGTGGAGCCGCAGATCCGCTCGCTGCGCACGGCAGGGTTCGGGAGAGGAGCCCGGCGCGGAGAGCAAGCGGCCTTTCGGTCGGAGGGAGCCGCGGGGCGGTGCGGGGCTTTCCGGAGTTGTGCGGATCTTTCCGGGTTTATGTGGAACTGTGCGGGACTCTGCGGGGCTCTGCACCGTTGTGAGGGGTCCTGCGGGGCTGCGCGGGTTCTGCGCGGGTTCTGCGCGGGTTCTGCGCGGGTTCTGGGCGCCCCCCGCCCGCAGAGGGGCGAGGGAGACGGCGCGGCTGCGGGAGAGCTGCATTTAAGGATACCATACGTCCGGGGTTATTAATTATAAAACATAATTAAAGTAAAACTGCAGAACGTCAACATATTAAATTTAAAAGCTAATATTAAAATAGCGTTAATATTTAATAAGGTAGCTGAGCGTTACAGAGCTGTACGCTGATACTCTATATTTAACTGTGTAAAACCAGGAGAGTTTTCCCAAAGAAAAATGTATTGTTTAGCTGATTATCAAAGACTCTGTGATATATTATCCATTTCACAAAAATAATATAGATATCTTTTTAAATATAGTAATAAAAACATACTAGTGCCTTTTAAATATACTATTACTTACCACCCCTTTTCATATTGTACTATCACAGACACTTTGGAATTGGTTTAAAAGCACATCATTCATTATTCAAAGCTCATCTTTGCATATTATTCCAGCTCAAGTCTGCCAGGCTCCCTGTGAAATCGTTCACAAAATTGATAACAGCAGACACACACGCAATAAAAAGATCGCCTTGGGCAGCCCGAGCTCCCATTATGCAGATCGAGCTGCAATTTTCTCTAACAAAGCCTGCCCTGATCCAGGACTGGGTGGCACTTTATTTATTTATTTATTTATTTATCCTCCACCGGTTGCCTTTTTTCCCCCCTCCCTTCTTTTTTTTTTTT
>PYHW01009579.1:496329-509850 GCA_013186435.1 Turdus rufiventris
CCCGCCGAGGATGGACCCGCCGGGGCCGGCGCAGGGCCAGCACCAGCACGAGCCCATCAGCTTCGGCATCGACCAAATCCTCAACAGCCCCGAGCAGGACAGCGCTCCCCCGCCGCCGCCGCCGCCGCCCCCCCGGGGCCCCGACGGCGCGACCTTCCTGGGCGGCCCCGGCGGCCGCGGCGGCGCGCCCTACCCGGCCCTGCCGGCCCCCTTCCCGGCCATCGCCGCGCCCTTCGAGGACTCGGGATCGTACAGTGTGAACCTCAGCCTGGCCCCGGCCGGCGTGATCCGGGTGCCGGCGCACAGGCCTATCCCCGGGGCCGTGCCGCCGCCCATCTCCAGCGCCATCCCGGCCATGCCCGCCGTGCCCAGCCTGGGCAGCCTCAACTTCCCCTGGATGGAGAGCAGCAGGCGCTTCGTCAAGGACAGGTTCACAGGTAAGGCGCCGGGGCGGAGCGGGCGAGCCGGCTCCCAACAACGAACGGAAGGCCCCATAAAAAATAGAAAACGAAATAATAACAGTAATGCGAATAAGAATAAAAGCAAAGGCGGCCGCTGGATGCTTCCCTCCCCTGCGCTCGCAGGGAGCCGAAAAATCGCTCTCGTCACGGCGTGGATAGCGCGGGGCGTCCCGGGGGGCGGCCGGGCCCCGCGCGTCTCCGCAGCTCTTCGACGAGAGGTGGAAGCGGGACCCCGGGGAGCCACGGTCCCTCCGGGGCCGGCGGGGCGCGGGCGGCCGGCGGGAAGAGCGGCGGCCCCGGGGGGGCGGCCGGCACCGTGCGGGCGCGGGGCTGACCCCTGTGCTTCCCCCCCGGGCAGCGGCCGCGGCGCTGACGCCCTTCACGGTGACACGGCGGATCGGGCATCCCTACCAGAACCGAACTCCGCCGAAGCGCAAGAAACCGCGGACATCCTTCTCCCGGGTGCAGATCTGCGAGCTGGAGAAGCGCTTCCATCGGCAGAAGTACCTGGCCTCGGCCGAGCGCGCTGCCCTCGCCAAGTCCCTCAAGATGACGGACGCCCAGGTGAAGACCTGGTTCCAGAACCGGCGCACCAAGTGGCGGTGAGTCCCGTGCCCCCGGAGCCGCCCCGTCCTCCCGGAGCCGCCCCCGGCCGCGTCCCCCGCCCGCCGCCCCGCGAGTCCCGCTCCAACCGGGATCGCCCCCCTTGCCGGCTCCTGGCAGCCAAACCGCTGGGGGTGAATTTTTATTATTATATTAGCATTATTATTTTTGTTATTATCTTTATATATCTCATTTATAATAGTCCCCCATTCGGAAAACGGGGGATTATTCGTAAAACGAGAGATTATTCGTAAAACGAGATTATTCGTAAAACGAGAGATTATTCGAAATAATCGGGAATTGTTTGAGGAAACGGGGAAATAATTTGGAAAAAAAAATATCGGGGGAATGTTGGGAGAAGAGGGGGAATATTTGGAAACGGGATTTCTGGGAGACAGTGGGTTTGCAGGCTCTTCCCGCCGCCCGCATCCCTCGGTTGGTGGCCCGGCGGTGCCCGGTCCCGGAAGGACGCGCCGGCCGCTCCGCCCGGTACCGCGGGCCCGGTTCCGGTCCGAACGCAGCCCATGCAGCCCCGGGCGGAGCGCGGCCGTGTCGGGCGCGGGCTGAGCGTGTCCCCCGGCAGGCGGCAGACGGCGGAGGAGCGGGAGGCCGAGCGGCAGCAGGCGAGCCGGCTGATGCTGCAGCTGCAGCACGACGCCTTCCAGAAGTCGCTGAACGAGTCGATCCAGCCCGACCCGCTGTGCCTGCACAACTCGTCGCTGTTCGCGCTGCAGAACCTGCAGCCCTGGGAGGAGGAGAGCGCCAAGATCCCCCCGGTCACCTCGCTGGTGTGAGCCCGGCAGCCGGGGCACGCAGCGGACTGGCCCGTGGAGCGCGGCTCCCCCTGCCCCGGGGCCGCGGCTCCCCCGACGGGGCGGGTGGCGAGCGGTGCCGGCGGGGCTCGCACCGGGCCGGGTCCGACCGGAGCCGGGCCCGGAGCCGCTTCTCCGAGGCCGGCGCGGAGCGGAGCCGCTTGTATATTTGTGTCGATGTTCCACTAGGAAGGGAAATATGTCACTTTTTGTAAGAAGTGTTAATACTTTAATTTATTTATGCATCGAGATTTTGGGCACTATTAATATGGAATTATATAGAACCTCGATTATTTATATCGAAATCTGAACACAGGTATTTTGTGTTGGCTTTGGAACAAAAGGCTATTTTTTTTTCCTGTTCTGAGGATAGTGCAAAGAAAAAAAATACCTCCCTATCACTTAGCGGAGGGGACTCGGTGGAGCCGGTGATGACTCATTAGCTTCGGAAACCCTATTAAAATGAAAAGCGGTAGCTCACATCTGTCCCAGGTGAAGTTAATGTCAGCTATAATTTATTCACCGTAGTAATAAGGGCTCCTTCCAGGCACCACACGCCGTTCTGTCCTCACCTTCCCAGCCGATGAGCTTTAGCGCCCCGAAACAGCACTGGCTCCCTGCGCCACCGGCTCTCGAGAAAGCGCCTTATGTTTCATAATAAAGAGGATTTGGGGTTGACACAGACCATGTATAATACTTTGTACTTGCCGAGACGTGTAAATAAACGTTTTCTTTACAAACGTCTCTCCGCTCCATGCCTGCCGCCGCGCCGGGGAGAGCCGAGCCGGGCCGAGCCGAGCCGGGCCAAGCCCGCCGGGCCGGGCGCTGCGGGCCGGGCGGGGATCCTGGGCTGACACGGAGGAGAGAGGCCGAAACGGGGGCGGCAGAGCACAGGGAGGGGATCAGGACAGCGACGGGCTCAGAGCGGGGCCGGCGCGGTGTGCGCGGTGCTGCTGCCGCTCTCTCCGCCGAGGCGGAGGACGCGGCCGGGAGCGATCCCGGCTCTGGGACACGGGTGGCAGCGCCGTGTGGAAGCGAGGGGCGGCCGGGGGGGAGGAGTGCGGTCACTCCCCGGTGCAGGCCCCGCCACTCCACGATATTTCTCCTCGTCAGCCCCGCGCTCCCGCCGCGGTTTCGTTCTGCTGCGTCTCTGCAGCGGGACGGCTCTGACTGAGGCCGAGGCTCCGGGGCTCGCCCCCAGCCCCGTCGTGCAGGGGGATTTTTAATAACAGCCTCCCGTAGTTCTCGGGCGCCGGTGCCCCGGCCTCCAACCACCGGGGAAGCTGCAAAACCGGCATTTTTAAAGAAAGTAGCCACGGCCATGCTGGTTTTTCCCGGCCATGGGCAGAGGCCGGCGCTGCCGCGGCCGCGTTCTCGGGACGGGGGCTCTGCCGCAGCCCGGGCCCGGTCACCGGGAGGCTGCGGGAGTGGGAAGCGGCTCCCGGGCTCGCCGGGCCCGGCTGCGGCTTAGGGCAGTTCCGGGCCAGGCAGCCACGCAGGTCGAGGGATAGAGAAAAAAATTCCCTAACTGGCTTTTTCCTCAGCGGTACCAGGGCACGGGCTCCGGTCGGTTTGGTTTGTCGGTGGCAGGCAGTGGAGGGCCCACGGCAGGGCCAAATGCAGTCACAGCGGGCTGACGGTGCCATGCACCAGTCAGTATGGGTAGCCTAGGCTGAAACACCGATCGAGGGGAGGTCTCTGGCAGGGAAGGAAGGAAAAACAACGGGGAAATCTATACCGGGCAACAGAGTGAGAAGGACCGCCGTATCCCTGTCCTCTGTCCCCCCCAGCTCCCCTCCAGCGCTGCTCCCCAGCCCTCGGCCGGCCCTGCTCGGGGTTTTCGTTTCTCACCGCCCTTGGCGCGGCGATGCCGGGGATGCCGCCCTCCGCCTTCCCCTCCGCATCGGCACCGAGTGCGGGCACAGAGCGAGAGAACCCCGGTACCGTGCACAGAACAGCCCCGAGAACCCGTGTCAGTGAAAGCGGGGAAGAATTCAGCTCGGAATGGGGATGGAATACACGGCACACACATTCACGTGTGTATTGGTGTTGAGTTCTACCTGCACCGTCGAACATCTGTAAAGTGCGTTTTTCTCCAGCACATCGCTGTTCTTTAGCTGTTCGAACACTCCACACCTACAAACCTCTACGTTCCCGATTTCCTCGCAGTTTTCCCAAACTGCTGTAAGCCCAGCAGCTGTGTATTTGCAGAGAGCAAAATGCTGCTGCGTTCTGTAGGAACCGGCTTTGTGGCGGGTGAGGATCCTGCTTTGGCACAGCCACGGGTGCTCACAGCCCCGTACTGAGCGGCAGCGCCAAGCGGGTCCGAGCTGGGCAGGGACAGCCCCGGGGGTCCCCCGGACTGAGCCTCGGGGGACCCCAGTTTGTCAAAGGGTTTTGTAAACCGCAACCAAACTTGCATTTCAACCATTGAGAAGTCATCAAATAGCGGGGTTTATGTCCCGCTGGCTGCCCTGGGCTCGCTGCTGAGTGTGGCTGGTGCCTTTGTTCCGGGCGCTGTCTCAGCAGCGTTCCGAGCCGTGCTGAGGACCGGGCGCTCGGGCTGCCTCGTCCGTCCGTGTCTTGTACGACAAGAGCGCGTGGGCGGTGCAGGGGTTCCCACTGTGCTGAAGGGGACACGGTGGGGGTTACCTGCAATTACTCTGCCCGGTTAATCCCGTGTTTACCGGAGCCTCGGGGAAACACGGCTTGCAACAAACACAGGGCGTTTCTCGCTGCGGATGAGAGCGGTGTTCCCTGCCGGCCTGGTTCAGGTGTGACACGATTGTCTGGTGGTCCCTGCTGCGTGTCTCTGAAGGTCTCAACAGGGAGAGAGACGCCTGAAGGGACCTGCACGGACTTTACACCCTGTCAGCTTGAGCCTTTGCATCGCAGGAATTGTAATTGTGGAGGACGTGGGTGCCTGGTGGAGGACAAGACACATTTTGTTGTCCTGACCCTGTTGATTGTGCTGGCCACATTTTGCACTCGGGCTGTGAGGTGGGCATGTGAAGTCGAGCTGCTGTGTATGGGCAGCTGTTTGGCTTCCCAGTTTCTGAAACAGCCTTGTGGCAAGCACAGCCCTGACTAGCAGTGGGGGAGCATGGGGGGAGCGTGGTTTATCTCTCACCCTCCCACTCATCACTAAATGCTGCTCTACCTCCGCGGGAGACTCCTTAAAGCACTCCAACCAGCCGAGGAGATCAGCGATGTGCAGGAGCTGAGGGCAGCAGCAGCTCCTGCAGCTGTGCTGCAGCACGGCTCTTTCAGGGGCAGTCACTGAAGTGCAGGCAGTGAAAGTCGTGATGGAGATGTGGTCTGAGAGTGCTGAGCACGCTGCACATTCCATCCGGCTGAGTTTTAATCTGTGGATGCTTGGTGCTGCTATGAAATTGATAATTCTTAGCATTTGGATGATCTTTCCAAAGCACTCTTAAATCTGAGAGCGAAACATCCCTGTGAATTTATGTTTTGAAAAGCTTATGCTATGTACCCAAATTCCTCTGTTCACAAGTTTTAAGCACAGAAAATATCATCTTTATTGAACAAGAATGGGAAAACGCAATGAGAATTAAGGATTATTGAACCATCAGTGGGAATTAATTTTGGACGGGTCATTTTCCAAGCTTTGCTTAACTGTGTGTGTGAAGGATCTCCCAGGAAGGGCTGAGCAGCTCCGTGGGTGGATGCACGAGGCAGAGCTCGGCACGACTGGAGGAACATCGCCCATCTCCTCAGAGCTCTCCTGGCTTTGCCTTGAGCCCCGACCCAGAGCAGCCCCCGTGCCATGCCCTCCTGCACAAACCCTCTCTGGATAAAAATGGCTCCACAATTTGCCTCTCTCAGCGTTATTTTGTGCCCAGGGTATTAGATGTTACAAAGTAATGCATGGTGATCAAATCTCTATAGGCAATTCTTTTCCTAAATGGGCCCTAAAATCAATGGGTTATTAGCTCTCCTCCACTCCGTGATGAAAGCTGGTCCTGTTAAACATGCACACTACACAATATTCAATGCCTTGGTTTACAAAAGTGTTTTGCTCAGCTAGGTCATAATTTAGCTCATTTATAGCTGACATAGATAATACTGAGATTCACATCACACCTCTGAACTTTCCTCGAAGCACGAATTTCTGCACCAAAATCATGTCTGCGCCTCAGGAGTAATAATTTAAGAGCTGTGACTCACCCAGGTGAGCAGTTGCTCGTGTAGCTGCTCATCCTCAGTCAGTAAATTCTCTCCTTATGTATGTGAGTTGGACCAGGTGGGTGGAATATTTGCTTCTGTGCAGGTGGGCATTTTTTGGGGAAGGGGTATTTGGAGCTTTTCCTTTCAAGGCTGTGTTTCTCTTGCCCACTCATTTGAGTCTTTTAAGCTCCTAACTTTTTCCTGACTCAGCAGCCAAATAAATATTTCTACTTGGTGCCCACTTGTTTTTGGGTATCCGAGTTTGTCTCCTGCAGGCGCCCCGGTGGCTTTGATGGGCAGAGCTATAGTGCAGTTTGTGGCAGTTTGATTGTGCTTTTCTCTGCTTTTAAGGGAGTCTCAGCATTTCTAGACATATGATATCTTTAAAAATCTGTTGTTAAGGGCAGAGCAGCAATGATATTTAGATTATATTCCCAAATTATTTCATTTAAGGATAAGAAATAAAATATTCTCCCCAGATTGTTGTGACAAAAGAAGCCAGCTGCCTAAAGGCATTGTGCATTCAGAAATGTCCACATGTCCTTTGTGGGATGTGCCCAGAGCTGGAAATGCTGGGAGTGCCCAGCAGAGACGTTTGGGAGGGATCTGTGCTCTTCAGGCAGCACAGAAGAAATCTCCACACTTCTGCAGGAGGGGTGTGAGCTGTGCTCTCCTCAGCCCCAGAACTGTGTGATCACAGAATCACTGAGTGGTTTGGGCTGTAAAGGACCTTAAAACCCATCCCATCCCATCCCACCCCACCCCTGCCATGGCAGGGACACCTTCCACAACCCAGGCTGCTCCCAGCCCCATCCAGCCTGGCCTGGGACATTTTGGTGCTGGTGATGTTGGGTGTCCACAGACTGTGCTCCACTGAGGGGGGCCTGAGCTTGCTGGGGTGCAGAGTGGGGCAGATCTGAACACCCTCACAAGCTCAGCCCTCAGGCCATTCTTCAAGAGAGAAAAATAAAGCAAATAGTGAAATCTGCCTGTGGCTAGTGGACTCCAGAGATCTCCCAGTAACATCTGCAGTATCTGTACAGACATCAAGGGTGCTGTGCTGGTCCCTGGTGAATGTTCTGAGCTGAGTCTGCTAGTATTTACCTCCTGGGAGCCCAAGGCAGTGATGCTCTGTGGAGCAGCTCCCACTTCCATGGGAAGAGGCAGAGGGAGCAGGACCTCTCTTATTAGCAGCCTGTGGGACTTGCCAGGTCCTGGCAGGACCACAGGGATGAGAATCAGCTGCTTCTGTCCTTGTGCCTCAGCCTAGCTTGGACTAGTTTGCTGGAACAGGCAGCTGGGAGAAAACTGCCCTGTCTGCAGCTCTGCTGCACATCTGAGCTCCCTGAATGAATCTCTATACCTCCTCAGGTAATTGTGGTGGTACCTGCTGGCAGTGAGATGCATTCCACTCCACGCTCTGAGCAGTTTTCCTCAGGAACTTGTCCAAGCAGTGCCCTGGCAGGTTGGTGTGAGCCCTGTGGCCTGGGGAAGGTCCCCACGTCCAGCAGGAGGTTGGACTGTCTGGTCCATCTTCTGTGCCTGAACCTCCAGCTCTCTGTTCAGGTGAATCTGCATTCTTATATTTCTTATTAGGGACAACAAGCATGATCTCATTGCCTTGGATTTATTATTTCTCATCTTTGGGCTGGACGGAGGGGATAAAATTCATACCATGGCTCACCTACAGAAGTACTAGGCTTCTTCAATCTCTTGAAAACAGAAGGCCATCAACCCCTGGCAGACTCCTTAAATGACTTAAACTCAATGCCACAAGTGTTCCAGAATGCCCAAATGATCCCATTAATTTGGCATCCAGTATATGTTGCATTATACATACCGACTTCCATTGGCACATGCCACATCCAATCCATTAGTTGTGCACAAATGCACTTAAGTTTTTTATTGCTCTTAGTTTTGTGTCATCAGCAAAGAAAGGTAAAGTTGATCTTCATCTAAATCACTGACATAGATTATTGCAATTGATTACAATGAAGAAAGAGCTTTTCAAGTTTCAAAGTTATGTTGTCTTTTATTTCCCCAAGTAGTAATCTGTACTGTTTAAGTTATTGCACAAGAACCATCTCAGCTGCCTGTATTACATTCCTTGTTGAGAACATTTGTGTGCTCGGCTGTTGTGATTCCTCAGCTCTTACAGAACTTTTATTCCATCTGGTGACAGAAAGGCACTTGATGTTCTTCACTCAGTCCAGACAGAGAAGGAAGAAGAGAAGTATTAGCTGAAGTTAATGTTTGGGAAGTTGTTTTAATCTATGATTAGAAAAATCCTATTTTATTTATAATTTTACTCACTGTTCTTCCCAAGTTTAGCCTCCTAGTTGGGCTGGTGTGTTACCATGTCAGGACAGTTCTGACAGCTGGGTGTGCACACAGCAGCACACAAGGGAAGGATGTGACCCAGCTTCAGCATTTTTCTGACCACTGATTATGCACAACTGAAAAACAAACGGGGGGAGCTGTTAGTCTGCCCTCCCAGAGCACCCTGCCTGCACTGGGCCAGAGCTGCTCGTGCACTTGGGCCCTGCGTTACAGCCCCAGCATTTCCACTGGTCAGAGACTTGCACCCAAACTCATCTTTGCACAGCTCAGGAGCCTTGTTGAAATGTCAAATCAACTCAGTGTTTGCCAGAGTGATCTCTCAGCTTGAATTCTCAGCTCAGGGCAGCAGGTGCCCACACAGCCATGGAACTGTTACCTGCATCTTCAGGCAGTGCCTCTGCTCTGCCTCTCTCCACTGCCTCAGGTCTCTTCAGAACACACCAGCTCTGAGGGCAGCACTTCTTCAAACATGACCCTGAAGCTTAACTGGAGGACTAATCATTGGTTAATAAAGCTTGTGGTTTATGGACTGCAGTGGTGGAGAAGGCTGGCTCAGGACGGAGCTGTTAAACACCAGGGCTGCTGGAACGGCTCGGCCGCTTTTGAACGAGCAGGGGCCAGCCCTTCCCAGGGTGTAAATCAGCACAGAGCCATTAACTGCACTGGATCCCATCTCCTGTGCATCAACTGAGGACACGACCCTGGGAACCTCATTGGTGCTGTAACATAAAGACATTACAGTCTCCTGCTCACCGCACGCGCCGTTCCCATTACTGCTAATGGGAGCAGCCTGGGGGCAGCGCCAGCCACGGGTGGGCACGGCTGGTGCCAGCCTGGGCTGCTCCCACCAGGGCTGCTGCCCTGTTAAGCTGCTCCCGGCCTCCAGAGAGCCCATGCTCTCAAGTGGAGTGGGAAACCAAAGCAAGGTTAATAATTAAAGAAGCTTTGACTCCGTTGGACTGGTGGGATGGAGCAGGAGCTCCGAGGGGCCGGGTGTGTGCCATGGGGGCACCCTGCCAGCAGGGCATCAGGCTGGGCTGGGTGGGAGAGCAGCTTCTCTCGTGCCATCGCTGCAGGTACAGCATGGACCATGGCCTGAGCTGGCTTTCCCTTGGAAATCTGGAAAATCAGGAATCTTAGCACAGCGGAAATGTTTCTAGGTCTGGACAAAGGTATTCCAGGAGCAGCCTGGGATGAAGTCTCTCCACAGGCAGAGGCTCCAGGCTGTGCTGCTCCTCCATTACAGCTCTTCTCCTGTCCCCCCCAGATGTGCCCAACTCTGTCTCTGGCAGCACAGGAGAAGCAGAGGAGGTGGGGATGCTTTACTGTCACAGAGCTGCACACTGGGAGGAGGAAACAGTGATCCTTCAAGACCCTTCATCAAGTCCCTTTTCTTATGTCTTTCATACCCTTGAGGCTGGCACGAGGGCAGGCAGGTGGGCGCATCTGCAGGGTGACGTGTAGGAGGTGGCTCCTTCATAGGCAGCAGAGATGTTGCGGTAACTCATCCTGGTTTTGTTCTGGCACCTAAAAATCTCTCTGGGGACCTGCAGTCCTGTACCCTGCTTCATGGATTATCCTAATCTGTGCTTCTGAGCAGAACTTCAAAGCAGTACTTAGTTGTGCTTTTCCTGGTGTTTCTAAAAATTCTTCTTCATCCTTGTGACATGTCTTCTGCGGGCATCCTGTCTCCATGCTGCCTTTCTGCTCCTGGCTGAGGCATGTGTTGCTGTCCCTCAGTCACAGCCTGCCTACTTCTGGTCTTGTGCAGCTCCTCAGCCTTTCTTTTCAGTCAGCTTTGGCAGCTCCTGAGCCCCCTGCTCCCAGGTTTCCTCTGCTCCCAGATTTCCTCTTCTCACAGGTGCATGGCTGCTCTGCACCCGAAGCCAAGAGATCCCTCAGCATTTCACTGCTCAAATGGCACCCTAATGTTGCTCTGTTTTCTCTTTGTAGGGTTGCAGGGGAAAAACAAGTGTGCTGTTGCCTGTTGCCCAGAGAAGCGGAGATGGGTAATTGATTCTGAAAGCAGCCTGCACAGTCGGGGACTCGCTCGCTGGAGCTGCACTGGGGAGCTTTGCCATTGCGGTGCTCCAGCGGAGCAGCTGCTGTACCCAGCACTGCTTCCAGACTGTCACGGGCTGTGGAGGTTCCCCTGTCCTCAGACTGTTCATCAGGAATGCTTTCAATTCCAATTTGTCCCCTTTATTCAGCGGGAGGCCAACGGAAGGAGCCTTTTCTGTGTTGAATCAGCACATCAGGGTTAGTGTTTCTCTTCAAAACTCCATCTTAGAGCCTCCGAGCCCAGTGCTACCTCCCCATGTGGCAAAAGGAGTCTGTCTCTGAGAGCCTGAGCAGGGAAAAAGCACTTTCCACCCTTTCCAGGCTGTAATATTTTGGAGTACCTGAAATAAATGTTCAGGATAAAAACACTTGCAGGACCTTTTTTTGGAGATCTGAAATGTGACCCTCCTCTATATCACCAAGGGTAGAAATTGTAGGGGTTTAGGGGTTTTTTTCTGCCTTGTCATGCTTGTGGCTTTCCTACATTGATCTCTGTGCAGTTGACCTTCTCTGCCTCCAGCCAAGTGCTCGGAGGGGGAGGGATGTACCTGTGCTGCGTGGAGGAGCTGGGGTGAAACCACTGCCCCTCTCCACTGTCGTGGGGAATAAGGCAGGGAAAATAAAGCAGCCTGTGTCCCTTCCTCAGGCCAGCATTTTCCTTCAATCTGCAGGCAGTGTCTCAAAAACATTCTTAGATGGGGCTTCCAGCCCTAGTGTGACTGACTCTGCCACTGCTCCGAGGGAGATCCTTCTGGCACAAATCTCTTCTTCCTTTGAAACTTTTACCTTCCCGTGCTGCTCAAGACTCACATGAACAACTGTTTTCCCTGTTTGCTCTGCAGGGTCCCCAGACAGGTCTGCAAAGGCAGTTCCTTTGTCACAGTACACACAGCAGAGGCTGTCAGCCCTTTGTCCATCAGGCTTGTGGTCCTACAGCCCAGATGAGCCTTCCATGAGTGGGAGATAAAGCAGAGGAAACCGGGTTGAAGTGCACAGCACAAATCCCTTTTCGCTAGTTCCGATGGAAAAAAGAGACCCTCCCTCAGTCCTGTCTATCTCTGTTTACTTCTGCTTCCTGACTTGCTTTGGACGCCAGTCTGCAGTTTCCCAGCTGCAGCTGGAACCCCTCCCGCAGCGCTGGCTCCTCTTCTCAGTGCTGTTTGCTGCTTTGCTCTTTGTCTTCTTCTCTGGCCAAGACCTTTCCCTCTTATCAATCAAATTAACAGTGGGACAGAGGCAGAAATGCACGAGGAGTGATCCCCACTCCGGCTGTGCTGGTTGTGGTGCTGAGTGAGGTGGGGAAGCTCTGATGGGCTGAGCGGGGATGGAGCTCGAGCTGGGGACTGGAGGGCAGGAAATGATGGAAATGCAGCAAGGGAAAGCTGCAGGGGAAGATCAGAGGAGACATCCCAGACCTCTGTGCATGCACGGAAAGCTGAGGGGGAAAGCCGGGCATGAACAAGAAGAGCAAAACTGGGAGCGATGGGAGCACCTGGAGAGAGCAGGGTAAGGGTTGTGCAGAGCTGCAGTGGTGGGGAGGAGACACGAGGATGCAGGGGGAAGCTCTGCTGGACTGCCAGGTGGAAAAGGGATCTTTGTTGTGTTTAAAGCCTCAATGCAGTGGGGCTGTGTGTGAGCGAGCTGCCTTAGGAATGGAAATGGCTGGGCGTGGGTCCCTGCTGAGGGGTGAGGAGGGAGCGCCCAGCGCACTGGGCAGGGTTTTGGGGTCCCACGGGACAGCGAGCGCTGCGACAGCGCCGTGGTGAAATCACAGCACACCGGGCAAGAGCAAAACAGCAAACAGGACAAAACACGGCAAGAAGGACCCAAAAATCCTTCAGAGTGCAGTAAGCAGGCGTCACAGAACAGCTGAAAAAAGGGGGTGGAAGCAAGAGAGAGAAATTGGGGCCCGAGGAAACGCAGGCGAGCCCCCCCCGAGCAGGAAACCCCGAACGCGGCTCCAGCAGCGCCTCGCAGCGAGAGGCTGAGCGCGGCCGGGGCAGCGCTGCCCTGCGACATCTGCTCTCGGTGACAATAGCACGGCCTGACAAGTTCATTGTGGCTCGGCACGGGGCAGCAGGTGGGAGAGGCAGCGAGTGCCGCCACCTGCTCGGCCGCCTGTGTGCGCGTCCCCCGGGGCTGCCCGCAGGGGACAGCGCTTCCAGGGCTGCCCCAGGTAGGGAGCGAGGCTGACACCCCCTGAGGGGGCTCTTAAAACAGCGCTGGAGGGGTCAAGCTTTTACCTTTTNTTTTTTTTTTTTTTTTTTTTTCCTTCATTCCAAAATAATAAATCTCCTTTAAGATAATTTTTGTGTCTGGAATTCAGTGACCTGTCACAGAAGGCTCAAACATGTATGAAAACAGATGAGGCAAAAACAAAACAGGCAAGCCAAATCGTACACCTGTAACTCTTCCTGAAGGCACCAGGCAGGGGGAGAGCTCAGCTGCTCCCAGCGCTTGGCTGGTGCCGCCTGGATGTCATTAGTGTACAATAGGGTTTGATCGGAATTGGCACCGCTCTTGCCAGGGACTGAATGGGCTGAGGAGGATGCAGCCTCCTGCACCGAGTTCAGTGAGTACTGGAGCAACAGTCAGCTCTGATTTCGAGGCCAAAGTCAATTCTGAATGACACCAATAAACTCGGGCTGTGCGCTCCCGATCCGCCCCGGCAGAGCCAGGAGGGAATTTCCCCCTTCTCTCAGTGGAAGTGCCAGGAACAGCAGGGTCTGTCAGGTCCGGGGCAGCAGGAGGAACCCGCTGTGTGTGATGTTTGCTGCACAAGTCTTTTCGGAGCTCTTCGACGGTTCCTCGTATGCTGGGATATAGCGTTCATAGAGCTGCTCTGATTTACTGAAAATCTGGCTCACGGGCCCCGGTTCACAATCCCGTTGGCTGCCAAATGCTCCGGTGCACGTTTCAGTCTCTGTTTTCATCTCCATGAATGCATGAGCTCGGTTCTGCTGATGGCGGGTCCGAGGGCTGGTGTGGAGCGAGATCCGTGCGGGAGCTGCGGGGATGCGGGAATGGGGGGATGCGGGGATGCGGGAGCTGCGGGG
>PYHW01009579.1:531287-541934 GCA_013186435.1 Turdus rufiventris
CCCGGGGCTGCACTCCTCCATCGCTGTGCCCACGTGTGAGGCACCCCGGGGCGGAACGCTGCGGTCCCTCCCTCCCTGTCCCTACGTGTGGCTCGGTCCCGGTGCAGAACGCTGCGGTCCCCACGGCCCCGGCTCCATCCCCTCACCCCTCACACGACCCCCGCCCCGCGGCGACCCCTGGCGGCCCGCCCGGCCCCGGGCGCGACCACCGTCCGCGTACGCGCGTGCGCGGGGGCGGCGCGGGGGCCGGGGGGCGGCCCTGCGCGCGGCTCTCGCGAGAACGCGAGGCTATATCAGCGAGTGGGCGGGCACGGGGCTTCCTTTAGTGCGCGTCCGCCCGCAAAGCAGCACCCTCGGTCACTCGCGCCCCGGTCCCGCGATGGAGGACAGTGCCATGGACATGGAGAGCATGGGCCCCCTGCGCCCCCAGACCTTCCTCTTCGGTAACGCTTGCCGCGCCCGCGCTCTCCCGGGGCCCGCTGGTGCCGTGGCTCCCGCAGGCCCCGGGGCTGAGCGCCGTGCGGGGCCGCGGCCTGTGCCGGCCGAGCGCCGCCGCTGCGCGGGAGAAGGGAAATGGAAGGAGAAGGGAAATGGCAGTGGAAGGGACGGGGGCGCTGTGGCGGGGCCGGGGCGCTGTGGCGGGGCCCGGGGCGCGCCGCGTTCGTTCCCGCGCGTTCCGCACGTGGCGCGCTCGCCGCACGTGGCCGGGCCCGGCCCGCTTTGTTCCGCGCTTTGTTCCGGTGCCCGCGGCCGTTCCTAAGGACGCGGCGCGCCGGGCGGAGCACATGGCAGCGCGGCCGCGGCCGGAGCACGTGGAGCTCGGCGCGCTCCTTGCTGCCCATCGCCCCGGGCAGGCCCGGCCGCCCACACCGGGCCGGGATGGAGCGGGCATCGGGCCGGGCACCGCGGCACATACCGGGCCGGGATGGGCCCGCAGCCGCCGGGGAGCTGTGCTGGGCTGCAGGCCGCTCTGCCGGGGTTTTCCGCAGCCCACGTGTTCGCTCCGGAGTGCCGCTGGTTCTCTGCGCTGCCAGGCCTGGGAGCAGCAAACTGCGAAATAAATACTTAGCAAATACTCGCTTCTTAAATAAAACAGGGAACTTATAATTAAATTGTTTTCTTACAGGTTGCGAGCTTAAAGCAGATAAGGAGTTTCAGTTTAAAGTAGATGATGAAGAAAATGAACATCAGTTGTCTCTGAGAACGGCAAGTAGAATTTGGTTTTTTACACTTTCCGTTTTGAATACAGTGGTGTACTATGATGCTAGAAAAACCGAGTTTTTTAACGCGCCATTTACTTTTCTAATCATATTTCTAGTGATAATTGTTATATAAATCTGTTGAAAATAACTATTTCATATTGGCAGTGGAGCATATTCTGTCATTTTAGATGTTTTCTGTATTAAAGTTTCTCCACTAGTGTTTCATTGTTGACAGCAAGGAAATGCAAGACTGAAAAAGGTTAAATATCAACTTGAGGTGAGCTAATAAATATATGTTAAATGTAATTAAATGCCCCACTGTACACTAAGGCATCCTTAATGCAAATAGTGCAGATGCTACAGGAGCAGAGGGGAAAAGATGGATTTATATGAGTCATATATGGTACACTCTTGCAGAGCACTAGAAACCTGATTTTGAAAGCCATTTCAGTGTGTTCCCAGACATAACTCCAGTTTTCTTTCTTTCCCAGAAGCAGATAATAAGTAAATGCAAATACAGGGGCAGAAGGTTTATATTTTGGTTTATTGTCCTTGGTTTGTCCTCTCCATGGATGTAACTGGGAAACACCATCTCCCTTTCAGAAGAAATCATCTAACAGGCTCTTGGGCAGTTCTTGGATGTGTCCTTGGAGCTTTCTGGTGCCACACAAGTCAGACACAGCATTCAAAGGCTTTTGTTGTGGACTCACCATGGTTTTTGGGTAGCAGAACAATGATAGGCCCATCTTGACAGACAAGAGATTGAAGAGTTGTAGCATCTCCGTTGCTTATTACTGTTTTTATTTAAATGCCAGGAGATGCTTTGATACCTGGAAGCAAAGTCTGGACTAATTGCTACAGCAGAATTGCTTCCTGGAGGATGACAAAGAATAATTTATTCCTAATTGCAATTCCTTGTGATGGAAGAATATAGCAGTACTGTGTAGGGCGAGTCTACAGGCAGAGTTCTTGTATCTAAATGTTGGTTATGCAGGCAAAATTAATGATACATTGTTTTACTCAAAAGTTCTTTTCTGTTTGTTTGTTTTTTTTTCCTTGTAGAGTGAAAACTTGTGTGCCTGTGCCTGAAGTGTCCACACCCACATCTGCTGTGGGGGTCTGAAAGCTTTCTTTGTGTGGCCTTTAGGAAAGGAAGCACAGAGCCTTGTGCGCTCTGTTGGGAATAGTTGTACAAGGCATTCTTGCTTTTCACAGCTTCTGCAGGCAGGCCTGTCTGACAGGCCCAAGGTTCAGGGAACTGGAATTTCAAGCCTGACCGCTGGCTGTCACTCACTTGTCTCCTTGCAGCTATGAGTTTTGACTCTTCAGAAAGTGCCCGACTCTTACTCAGAGTAAGAGATCCAGGCACTTTGGTTTAGCAGTGCCTTGGGACAGCACTTCTCAGTCTGTGGTGAATTGCAGCAGAGGGCTTGTGCATAAATCAGTGTTCAACTCAGCTTCTGTTAAAATTGAGTTCCCAGTGGATGTCAAGTAAACAAAAGGTGCAGGGTGTGGTAAAGGGAAGCAATTGGAAGTGAAATGAGGCAGGAAGGGGAAGGATACAGACTGTGATTCTGTAGAGGGAAGATGTGTTTGTGCTTTCCTTGGGCCAGCTGTAGGGCTGACTGAACTTGCCACTGCCTCTTTTTGGTGCTGTGATCCAGCAGCAAGTGACCTGATTTCACTGTCATCACAACATGCCTGGAGGTGTACCCTGTGAGTTTGTGTGGTGGAAAAGGTTTGGGATGGAGTCTGATGGAATCATTCACAGTCAGAAAAGCAAATTTCAGTATTAATTGATGCAGAACAGTAAATAGTGTTCAGAAGATTTTAAAATCTATGTGAAGATGCTCAGACTGTGCCCTGTTCTTGACTTCACAGGTTACTTTAGGAGCTGGAGCCAAAGACGAGTTACACACTGTAGAAGTAGAAGCACTGGACTATGAAGGCAACCCTACTAAAGTAGTATTGGCGTCTCTGAAAATGTCAGTGCAGCCTACAGTAAGTGCAGAGAGCTGGGAAAATCTGCTGTCGGTTTGGTCTCTAGTGGGAAAAGTTAGAAATGGCTTGGGTCAGCTGAATTTCAGTGAAACTGAGCAATGTGTTCAGAGAAGTGTCTGCTTCACTGGCAGCCCATACAAACATCTTTTTTTGTGCCTAGTAGATTTAATTGAGTCATCTGGAAATAAGTGGCTTGTTCAAATTACACATTTTTTTAGGTGATGGTAATTCTGCATGGCAACTATATATATACAAGTCTAGGCATATGCAGATGCATCTTCAGGTTGTGTTGTTTTCTTTAAACCTGCGATGAGAACAATTAGTTTTTTCTGCAGGTCCCAAGCTCTGAAGATGATTGCTGCTCTGTTGATTTAAGGGCACCCTGGTGTCAGTTCTGTCTGGAGTGTAGTTTGACTCAGTAGAACTGCTGGGGCAGGTGGGATGGATAATGTTCAAATTGACATTGCTGCCAAGTGGAGTAGGAACAGATGTGTTGATCTGGCCTTGGTGTAACTGGGATGAGCACTGAGGGTTGTGAACCCCTGTTGGTGGCTTACTGACCCTGAGTTGACTCTAACATTTGAAGAACAGTCTGTCAGATGGCAGCTTGGGGTAACTGTGTTAGCCATGGAGTCTCCAGCTGCTGAAGCTCATTTCCACGTGGCTGGAGTGTCAGTTGAGTGCTCTGTGCCTGGAATGTTGGACTGAATCCCCATGTTTTGTCCCACAGGTCTCGTTGGGCGGCTTCGAGATCACACCCCCGGTGGTGCTGAGGTTGAAGTGTGGCTCAGGGCCTGTGTACGTCAGTGGCCAGCACCTCGTAGGTACGTGTGGCTACTGTGTGCTGCCCCTGGCACAGCCTGGCACCAGCACAACTCAGGGGTGGGCAGCTGTGCCTCAGGCACTGCTTTGCTGCCACTGACCCTCTCAATCTCAAAGACCCTTGCTTGCCACTTGGCTTGTAGGGGTAAGGGCATTTGTCAGCCTTCAATTTCATTTCTGGTTTCTCCCCTTAGCTGTGGGTGTTGGTGTCCCACTGTAGGCTTTCTACTTATCAGCTGAGTGGGAGAAGACTGCCCATGGAACAGTTCTGTTTTTTAACTAAGCTAACCCAGGACTAGCCTTCTCCTGTGGAGAACTGTCTTTAATCTTTCTTTCTAGTAGTTTTCAAATGTGTCCCCTTAGGAATGGGATAAATGTTATTTTTGACTTTCTGTGGTCAGAAAATGTGGTCTGTTGTGTGTGAGGAGTGTTGCAGGCAGTGTGTGGGATGGCTGTTCACCTGGTTTGGATTTCCCTGCAGTGGTATCTGCTTCAGTCAGCTGCAAAACCTCCTAGTCAGTGCTTAGATCACTGGTGGGAAGCCTCCTGCTGTCAGTTCAGCACCTCAGCCAGACCAGACCTCAGTTGCGGGTGATCTTTATTTCTTGCTGGCAGTCTTGCTTTATGTTGTTAAACAAGGTGAGGTTTTTACAATTTGCCTTTGCTCTATCAGCATTAGAAGAAGAACCAGAATCAGATGAGGAGGAAGAGGATGCAAAAATTGTTAATGCTTCAGCCAAGAGACCAGCAAGTGGAGGAGGCGCTAAAACACCACAGGTACATGGATTGCAGTCAGTTCACAGCATTTTCTGTTACTTTGGTGTTCTAGGAGGAGGCAGTTAGATACATTGCGGTTTTAAGTGGGGGAGGATTGTTTTTTACTAAATTACAGAAGTGTAATAAAGTACAGAAGGTCTCCAGAGTTTTGCTGGAGGGGTAGATCTAATGCTACTTTTGTGGAAATTCAGTGCCCTGCAGTGACTGCAGGTTCTGGTATAAACATCATTGTACTGCAGGAGTGTGAATGCTGATTGAAGAGCAGTACTGCAGGGGAAAGGTTCCTATGCTCAGCATGTGCAGGGAACTTGTCAGGAGCTGTGAACTTGGCTGCTGTAACTTCCTGGGTTCAGCTGAACTGATGGAAAGTAGCCTTGCACTTACGCCACGGTTGTTTTGGATGGCAGTTGCATTTCAATACCACAAAATAGCAACAACACTTAAAATACTTTCTTTTTTAAAGAAAAAACCCAAATTGGCAGAGGATGATGAGGACGACGATGAGGATGATGATGACGATGATGAGTATGTATTCTTGTTTTGATAGTGCATTTTACAGTACAGGGCTGACTTTCAGAATATGAATTGTGTGACATAACTGGATGCTAAGTGACAATGCTGTATCTTGGCCAAGGAAAAAGCATCTTCGCCTTATTTATCTCTACAATGCTATCTAAATTAATGTTATTCAGATATGTCATATTGGGCTTCTTGTTACTCATTAACTTACAACTGTAGTAGTGGAAGTCCCTGAGATAAATCCCTTCAGTACTGAAGAGGAGGGAATGCATTTAACTGCTTTTAAAAGGTAGTGCTTGCCCTAGCACTTAGCCATGTGTTAAGGTATAAAGTAAACTGGGAAAGATTGCTTGCTTCCTTCATTAATAAAACATTTTATGGGAGAGAGGGGGAAAATCAATTCCTGACATGAATCTTGAGTTATGGTGACTGACTTCCTTTTATTTGTAGTGATGAGGATGACTTGGAGGATGATGAGGAAGAAATCAAAGCACCAGTAAAGAAAGTAAGTGGCAAATCCTGTGATACAAGAATAATTGGGCAGGTAGTCCCTTAAATGAAGGAGTGTGAGCACAGCTCTCTGGAATGTGTGAATGGGGCAATTGTGATTGGGGTGAGAACACTTGAGTGTGGATGTGCAGCCATCCAGTCCATATTTTGTTCCCTTAGCTGCAAGGGGGTCACTGGGATGCAGCTGCCAGCCTGGGCTGTGCCTGGATGGCTGCTGGGCAGCAAATGGAGCCCTGCTGCAAGGGGGTTGTGCTTTGCAGTTCCAGCCCTTTGTGCTGTGGAAAGCACCTCTCAGCGAGGTGGGATGCAGAAGGCAGTAGATAAATGTGTGTGTGTGCAATGGAAAGGTTGGCTGCAGCCCAGGAGGGAGGTGCTGATCCATCAGGGCCATCTGCTGGTGTGCTCAGGGCAGGGCAGCTGCACAGGGAGGGAGGGGGAGGTGTTTGTGCTCTCACACTTGGGCTTCAATCTTTCTGTTCATACCTACTGTTTAAAAACAGATTCTGAATGTTTGACTTCCCCATGTCCCTACTGAATTTCCAGAGGTGATGGTGACAGTGGCCTGGTGAAGCCAGTCTGAACTGCAGATTCCTGCCATCTGATAAATGATCTGGCGTGGCTGAACAAAATGGTCTCTTGATTTAGATGGGGATTTTAGAGTCCATATCTTTGAGATGTGTGTGGTGTCATGTCCCATGCACATCCCAGTCAATATTTCTGGATGAAATGCCAAACGAGGTAATGGCTGTGTTACAGAAAAAGGCAGCACTGAATGAGGTCATGGAACTGCAGTGCCACCAGGAATTAATCTTAGAGCAGCATCTGCCCCCAGAGGCTGCATGCTGATATAGAAGGAAAGGTGGTCTATTTAGGGAAAATGCAGTGGGAGCCCCACATAGCTGTGTGGTATCAGATCAGAGCTTGTTCCTGTATGTTACTGTGCTGCACCAAGAGCTTTTCCTTTGGGTTAGGGTAACATGCTGTAACATTCCTGTAACATGCTTTCTGCAGTTCACTTGACAAAGCAACTTGTGTGCTTGCTTTTCAGCCTGTTCGTGAGGTTGCAGGAAAAAACATGCAGAAAGCAAAGCAGAATGGAAAAGACTCGAAACCATCCACACCAGCATCTAAATCAAAAGTGAGTGAAAACAGCTGAGTAAAACAAAGGTTTATTCCAGTGGGGAAGCAAGCTTTCCGCTAATGGTAACTTCAAACAGCGTACTAACATTCAAGTTAGGTTTTTAAGTCTTAGTATGAAGCAAATTGACTGTTCACTGTTTTGTGTTCTCTGTGAAACTCTTCAGTGATCAATGTGTGCCTACAACAGTCACGGTCTGAAATCAGACAGTGTCCCTTGGGAATATGGGCAGTTCTTTGGTTTGAAACATTAAATCTGTTTTGTTTGAAACATGAATCTATGGTTTTTGTGCAGCACCTTGTAGGAGAGGGTGGCTACCAGCTGTGTCCCCACTGGAGGCTCTGCTGCTGCCAGGGGCTCTGGTGGCAGTGCCCCTCTGCAGGGCTGGCACTTCCCTTCCCAGTGCTGTTAATTGTGTCTTGCCTCCTGTGCAGCTTCCCCTGCTGTGTGTGCTCAGGTGTGGTGCCAGGAAGGTGCAGACAGAGCTGAGCAGGGGCTGCAGGGCAGGACAGCTCTGAGCAGCACTGCAGGTGTGACCTTATCTGGCTGCTGATGTGCACTGAACCCTGAATCACTAAATATTTTGGCAATTTTGGTTTCATTTCTATTCAAAGAGCTGTGGAGAAACCTGCCCAGAAGCAGAAGATACCAGCTATGCTAACTACAATAACTCCAGACTTGAAAAGTTTTCTTTTTCATGCTTCTAAGGAATGTGTGGGAAGTAAGAATTTAGGTTTTGTGACTTTCTGAAAACTATGTGATCAGTGTGAAAGTTAGCTTTTTTAAAATTGATTTTATATTGTCTGTAGCTTTGTGTGTAAGTTACTAATGAAATGAATAATTTTTCAGACTCCAGACTCCAAGAAGGATAAAACTCTAACTCCAAAAACACCAAAAGTCCCCCTGTCATTAGACGAGATCAAAGCAAAAATGCAAGCATCTGTAGATAAGGTGAGTTTTGGAAACAAGGTTTCTCAGCCTTACTTTTATATTTTGCAAGTGAGAAGAGTTGGATGATTTAAGAAATGCTTACAATGCTGATGGATGTTCCCTTACTATCACTGTGTTGATGTTGAAGCTCAGAGTAGTGAAAACACATTTGGGGAAAAAAGCCTCTGTGCTGTGAGAAACAAAACCACTGTTTGTGTGTTTCTCCAGTAGTGCTGATTAGCAGTTTGGTATTTCTTGGTGAACTCTGTTCAAATTAAAAAAACAAAAAACACAGAAACCCTTGGGTGATATTTATTGTAAAGATGACTTAAATAGTACATATACACTTCAGGTTACTAAGTGAAGTGGTGGGAGTTCCTCACATGCTGGGAATGCCTTGTAGGGCTCAGTAACCTCCAGGAGAGGGAGATGGGTGCTTGTGCTGGAGCTGATGCCCAGCTGCAGACCTGGGAGCATTTGTCTTTGCAGGGATCTGGGGTTGCTTCCCTCAGTGGATGCTTCACCCCTGCAGGGTTCAAAGCAGTCACCTGCTCTGGTTGTTAGAGTTCTGGGCAGCACTGGGTGCCCACAATCTATTCCCTGTCAGCGTTCCCAGCTGCAGTTAGGTGTGAAGTAGGAAATGCAGTGGCAGGCTGCTTGGCTGTAGCAGGGGATTGTGAGTGAGGCTGGGCTGGCTCAGGGGTGCTGATGTGGCTGCTAGGAAGCATTGTTGGCTTGCTGATGGGGTGTATAGTTCCAAATAATGCACTTTTTCACCCCATACAGTGGCAAACAAAGGTCACCTAAAGAATTGGGATTTTCTGCTTAGACCGTTGGTGTTTTGAGGCTGCTTTTCTGCAGGAATGCAGATGGAGACCAGAAGTGTTAGAGTGCAGGGTGCATGCAGAGTGAGCAGAGCAGGTTGTGATGAGGATGGGAATGCACAGCCCTGGGCTGTGAGCCTGACATGGTGGAGGAAGGGAAGGAGGGATGGATGGATGGATGGGCCCATCCTGGGGGCCACAGCAACCCCTGGCTGCTGCTGTGGTGTGTGGAGTCACTCACAGGAGCTGAGATCAGTGCTGCTGCTGCACTGGGAGCACAAGTGGCTGACGTGTCCCTGCAGAGGGGAGCATGCAGAGCAGATAACTGGCAAAAAGAGCTTTAAAATACATGATCTGGTGCTGAAGAGTGTTTCTACTGGGAAATGCTGTCTGAGCACTGTAGCAGAGCTACATTACATTAATGTAATGTTTTATCAAGGTGGTGCTGGAGCATCCTTTAGGAAGGGAAGGGGTGTTTGCATTCTGTGTGCACAGGACTCCAGCTGCCAGCAAGTAACAACTTTAAAAAATCCCGCCCTAGATTTAGAGCAGAGCTCTTAAGTAGGTGACAGGAAGCTAAGAGAAAAGCATGAGGTAAAACAGTAACCAAATCCAGGCTTTTGGTTGCAGTGTTGCAGTTTGAAATACTCCTCATGTTGCTATTCCCTTTGAACAGAAATTTTCTATCCTGTGCAATGTGTTAAGTAGCAGCTAAGGGTGCTGTCCTAATTGGCATGGCATGTTTCAACCGATTGAAAAGTATCCTCTTGGGACATGTGAAAGGAAATCAGTGTCTGCTAAAATAGCCTGCTGTATTATTTTCCCTGGAGATACTAGGAGACAAGGTAATAAACCTGCACCTATGAATTATTAATTGAACCTGCCTTGTACACTTGAGCATGTGCAAAGGCAATTCCAGGGATCACAAGGAAATGTTTCTAGAACAATTCTTCAAATTAACAGAAGTAGTGTGTTAATAATAGTGTTTCAGTTTTAAAAGGTAGGTGGGAGGGTTCATGTTTTGCTTTAGAGAGCTGAAAGCCTGTGAAGAGTGGTCTCAGGTTGTGTGCTATAGTAAGAGTCCATAAACAATTAATTACTTCCTGTGAAAGTGGTGAATGCTGTTGTGCTCTTCAGCATCAGCAGAGTCTTGGACAGCAATTCAGTGTGCAGCCTGTTCTGTGAGAAGTACCTGGGCATGGGAGGAAATGAAACTTTCTAAAATGGTTTAAAGCAGATTAGTGTGGGAAGTTGCAAGGTGAGTTCAAATTCCACATGTGTTGCAAAGGATTTCAGCTTCACAGGTTATTTATTGGAATATTTATTTATTAAGTGATCTGCAGACCCTAAACTTGGGGTTTTTTTTCAAACAGGGGACTACCCTTCCTAAGCTGGAGCCCAAATTTGCCAACTATGTTAAGAACTGCTTCAGGACGGAGGACCAGAAGGTAACAGAACCCGTCAGGGCTTGATAAAGTCCAGAAACTTTTATAACTCGACTTCAGGATTCTTTTTCACTTCTTAATCTTTATGAGCTTTGGACTGTTTCAAAGGGTTACAAACCACAAACAATACTTCAGATTAAATATATGGGAATGGTTTTAAGGGTTTAGTTGGCTAAGAAGGGAAAGCTAATATTTTATTACATTTTTCCAGCTTTTATATGGTTGGTAAATTATCTCTTGCTTACTAAAGCCACAGAATTTTCCTTCTGGCACCATATTGGCTAAGGAAATGAGCTGTGGTTTCCCTTGCTGCTGGATTTGGCCACCTAGGCCAGTCTGGTGTTCAGCCTTGTTGCGAGGGTGTCTGGGAGGGGGAGCTGTTTTGTGATGGGGATTGTGGCATTCCTGCTGCATTCTCTCCCAGAATCAACTGAGCTCTTGGAGGAGCACAAGCCAAAAGGTGGTACCAGGAAGCAAGC
>PYHW01009579.1:547414-574551 GCA_013186435.1 Turdus rufiventris
CCTGTCTCTGGGACAAGCCTGGGCAGCACTGCAGCCATGGTTCCTGCAGGAATCTGTCCTTCCTGGGCTGCTCCCAGTGTCCCTGAGAGCCCAGCTGTGCCTGTGCCCTCCTGCTGGTGTGCTGGACAATGCTGACCAAAGCCCTGCTGTGCCTCTGTGGGTGCCTGCAGCTCTGCTTGGACATGCCCAGGAGGATGGGACTGCCAGAGATGTCTCTCTACTGATCTGTGACACTGCTTTTCCAGAAAAATGTTGTGTTCCAATATATTTTTGTGTAAATCCACCCATATGATGTTTTTTGAATTCTTGCTCTGATGCAAAGTGTGACTGCAGCTCCTCTTCAGAAAGATTAGCTCAAACACAGATTTCCCAGTGTTGTTTTCAGAAAGTCTCAGTCTCACAGCCCACCCTGAGCTCTTCCAGGGTCACTCCCTCACTTGTGCCAGCACTGAGGGCAGTGGCACAGGGCACTGAGAGCTCTGGGATGTCACCTGGCAGTGCCAGCTGTGGGGACAGGGTGGCCACGCACGAGGGGTGAGGTGCTGTCCCTTGGGAGAGGGCAGAGCCCAGGGTGGGGCCATGGGGAAGGGAGGGATGGGCTCATCCCACAGCCAGGGCTGGAGATGGTGACTTGCTGGAGACAGCTTCATTCAGGAGACTTCAGTCACAGAGCTTTATGTTTAAGAGCTGTTGAGCTGGAAAGCTCCAAGTTAAGGAAATATTAAGTTTTGAAGCTTAACAGCTTTTGATTTTTTAATTTTTTTTTTTTTAGGGAAAAGTGAAACCATAGAGGAATATAAATCCAAGGAGCCAAGCCCTAGGATTTAATGTAGTGCAAAGGCTGAAAAGTGGAATTTCCCACTGGTTTGTGTGAGGCTGTCTGCAGAGGTTGGCTTGTTCTTGCCTCCCTTCAGGAGGATTCCAGCAGCTGCCACCGTGCAGAGGGGAGGTGCAGGGGGGATCCAGGACAGCACGAGTGTGTCCAGCCTGTGCTGGGCACTGGAGCAGGGTGGCAGGGCTGGGGACATGGGCTGGGGGACACGGGCTGGGGTCCAGGCTCTGGATGAGGGGCTCTGGGCACTGGAGAGGATACCCAGGAGAGCAGGGTGTGGAGCCAAGCCACTGGCCTGTCCTTAGCTTGAGATGTTCATCACAGTCAGGGATTGTGTTTGCTTTGCTGTTCTGCTAGTAAAGCGCTGGGATTTGTTTAGGAGTGTGCTGGAGCTTCTAGAGGAATCTGAGGTTTCAGTCCCCCAATCCCACTGCAAATCCAAGGGGTGTTCCAGTGGAGTAAAACCTTTGTGAACCCTGAAACCCTGCCTGCTGAATATTGCCTGTCCCTCTTGGGTTCCTTTTCTCTTGTAAAGCAGTGACGCACATCAGAGTAAGGGCTGGGCTCTCCCTCTGCACGGGGCCACCAGACATCCCTGTGGGCACAGCTGCAAGGGGCTGTGCTCGCCTCTGCTCCCCAGAAGTCCAGGCTGCGATGGCTGAGTCCAAGTCCTGCCTGTTCTTCACCATGATCCTTCTGCCAGACTGTGCCTGAAGTCCTGTCCTGGACAGCTCAGCGTTGTTTTCAGGTTCTGGTGTCAAATGGCAGCAACTGCACACCCTCCTTCCCTGAGCATTCCACGTGGCAGAAGTGTTCCTTACCTTGGCACGAAGTCTTTTTGTGTGTAAACTGGATAAAGACCGAACATGCACCCCACTCACTCTGAAAGTTGTCTTTCCTTTTTACCAAGGCTTTCATTTTCAGAAAATCTCGCCAGGATTTTCTGCAAGGAGAAGTTTGCTGATAGGAACAACCCAAGGCTGGAGGTGCAGATGACAGAGCAAACCACACAGAGATTTGCTCATGGGCAGCAGGGCTGGGATGTGGAGCTGAACTTGGTCTTTGTAAAAATCAGCCCAGGTTTTCCATTTTAATTTAAATCTTAGTGTGCCAGATGCAGCAGGGCCAGATCCTGGCCATTCCTGCTGCTTCTGTTTCACATTCCAGAGGGTGTTGGGGTGGGAAGGCTTCCCCCTCCTGCTCTGGAGTCCTTGCCCCATTGAAGGGCTCTGTGCTCTGTGAAAATCCTGCTGCTCCTGGGGTGTGCAGCAGGGCCAGCGAGCTCCTTGCACTGACCTGAAGTGAAAGCTCAGGCTGCTCAGACTTTGATTGGAGCTGCTGGAGGGCACTCACTAGTCCCACAAGCCACTGAGGTCCTGTAGGACACAGCTTTAATTCATTAATTAATGCATTAATTAATGCATCTGCAGGGGTGAGGGGAAGCAGTAAGCCAGGAGCTCCCAGGGCACCCTGCACTGCACAGCCCTGCCTGGCCCTGTCCTGCTTTAGGAAGTGCTGGGAGCTCCAGGCTCAGGAACGTGCCAGCCTCACACCCTGAGCGAGCTGGAAGGAAAACAAACAGCCTGAGGGGTTTCCAGAGGGCAGTGCCTGCTCTGGCTGGAGCTGTGCTGGGAATGTGATCACACAGGAACCTTCAGCAGTGCAGCAACAGTCTGGGTGTGGAGCTTCTAATATTAGATGTAGATACATACACACACTCACATATATTCATAACAGCATAAATGAAATTGAAGAGCTGCTAAATGATATTTCTATTTTTTCAGAGACACTTAAGGGCTGCCTCTTCCCTGTGTAGTTCAGGACTGGTAGTCTGAGATTCACCCAATATTGGTATTATTCTCCAGGTAACTATTTGGATATTAAAGATTAAGGGGTTTTGCCAGAGGTACAAAGGATGGATCTACTTGAAATACAGAACTTGTGTGATTACAAACGAAATAACTGAGAGAAGAAAACCCTCATGTGCCCTCTTTAAAACAATCCCTGGTGTAGCCCTGGCAGTTCTTGCTGTTTGAGGTGTCCAGATCCTTCTGGCCTGTGTGGACCCAAGTCCTTTGGATCATGGCAGCCGTGCTGCCGGCACGTGGCTCCTCAGCCTGCTCTGGGCCAGCGTCAGCTGGGGTGAGTTTTTCCATGCACAGCTCACAGCTCTGGTGTAGCTGCTGTAATTTTACCTGCTGTTGGGGCAATTGTAATATAATAAATGTTAGCAGCAGCTTCACAAATCCCTTTTCCGTGTGCTTCCAGCCAGGTGCAGCAGCCCTGGGCCAGCCTGGGTGCTGTGCAGAGCCATCAGTTCCCATCTGAGGAGCTTTTTTGGGGGGAATTGATGGGGCTGCCACGTGAGGAGCTGCCAAAGCTCAGGCCCACAGGTGACTTGAGGGCTCTGGAGGAGTCACTGCCTCGGGCTTTGGAGTGCTGCTGTGTGCACTGGGCAGCAGACACTGCACTGGGAGTGTATCTGGCAGGGTCAGGGGCTGGTGTGTGTGGAAATGCTGTGGGTGCCTTTCCTGTGGCACTGAGCAGCATCCACCAGCACAAGATGGCACAGGCTGGGCTTCTGCCACCCAAACTGCTTCCAAGAGATGAGGTATTGCTGATCATTGGGGACATATGGAATATTTGCACATCTAAGCTAAATACTGTGATCTTGTGAGTCCCCAAATTCTGTATCATTGCAGTGTAGGCATCTCGGTGAGCCGAGCTTGCAGGGCTCAGGGCAGTGGCTCTGATGTTCCTGGCCATGTGTGAAAGGAGCTTTCAGCTCTGCAAGGGGCTGTGGGACCGCTGGGACAGGGATGCACGGGGCCTCTAATGTTAGTGGCTTCAGCCATTGACAGCACTTTGGGGTTTTGGTTTTTTTAAACTTGCAGCTCCATAAGACCAGAAGTGTGAAGTCTGTTAGATGCATCACAGACATGTGTTAGCGATGGAGGTTTTATAAGGACTTGCTTTGATCACTGCTTTAAAACTTAATGTTTTCTGTGCCTCTTGGGCCTGAAACTACAGACCGAAAAACCCCGTGACTTGATAGCTGAAGGCTCCCCGGTGCTGAACTGCAGGAGTAAAGATGCTGCTCGATTTGTGGCTGGGAGTGCAGGGGGAGCGAGCCCTGGGTCCCTGCAGAGGTGGGAGCAGCTGGGCCCGACACTGATGCACGCTGTTACTGGAGAGTTTGGAAAGCTCCGTGTTCCGAGCTGCGGTTATGTTCTCACTTAATAAGGTGTTAAGTGACGCTGGGTGCTCTTTGGAGAGTTGGGCTGTGCCTGGAGGTTAATGGCTCCCGGCATCTGTCTGCTACGAGCGAGCTTTCAGACAAGAGGAAAGAGTTACCGCACGCTATCAGCGTGTGAAATGTTTTCCTTAAGCTGAAGCAAACCCCAGACAGACCGAAGGACTCCCCGAAGCTGAGGCGGAGGAAGCCCCGGGCTGCCGGCGGCGCCGCGGCCGCTGGAGGGCAGGCGAGCCGTGCAGAGCGGCGGGGCCGGCGCCGGGAGCGGCCACGGAGCGGGGCGAGGCTGGGCCGGGGCCGGGCCGGCCCGGGAGGGGCGGGAGGGGCCGCTCGGGGCCGCCGGGCACGGGACGCGCTCCTGCCCCGCCGCAGGGAACGGCGCACCGCAGCCCGTGGCCGTGGTACCGGGAATTTCCGCCGGTGTCGGTGGTACCGGGGGTTCCACATGTGTGTACCACCCGTGTCCGTGGCACCGGGGTTCCCCACGTGTTGGCGGTACCGGAGGGGTTCCACCCGTGTCACTGGTACCGGGGCTCCACCCGTGTCCATGGTACCAGGGGTTCCACATGTGTTGGTGGTACCGGGGTTCCGCCCATGTCTGTGGTAGCGGGGGGGTTCCCCACGTGTCGGTGGTACTGGGGGTGCAGTTCCACTCGTGTCCGTGGCACCGGGGTTCCCCACGTGTCGGTGGTACCGGGGGGGTTCCACCCCTGTCGCTGGTACCGGGAATTTCCACCCGTGTCCGTGGCACCGGGGTTCCCCACGTGTCGGTGGTACCGGGGGGGTTCCCCACGGCCGGGGTTCCGAACCCCCCGGTCCCGGCGAGCGCCGCCCGCTCTTTGGGCCGGGCAGGGCCGGGGGCAGCCCGACCCCCGCGCCGTTATTCGGTGACAATCGCGCTGCCGGCCGGGCGGTGCCCGCTCCGCCGGGCGGTGCCAGCCCCGGGCCCGCCCGCTCCGTGCCCGCTGCCGCGATGCCGCCCGCCCGCAGCGCAGCCCGGAGCGGGGCCCTGCGGCTCCATCCGCCCGCCGGGGCTGGCCCGGCCCGGGGGGACGCGGGGGGGCACTTGCTGATGATCGGAAGTTACTGACAATAAGCACCTTCATCCCCCCAAAGGCGGAGAGAGGGAGAGGAGGAGGAGGAGAGACAGGGGGAGAGGAGAGCTGATGCCTGACGAGTCACTCGGCGCAGGCAGAGCGGGCGGTACCACAAGTTCCCGGCGGCGCGGAGCGCGGAGCAGCGCGGATCGCAGCGCAGCGGAGCTCGCCGGCCGGATCGCTCCCATGTCAGCGCGGCGGCGGGGGACTGCGCTCCGCTAGCCCCAGCCGCGGCCACCCCTCCTCGCCCAGCGATGTATTCACTGCTCTCAGCCTGCACTTGCCTGTAAGGATTATGGCACATTTCTTTTTTTTTTTTTTTTAATATTTTAATTTTTTTTTAACTTTCATTCTGGAGGCTCCGGTTGCATTTTCCTTGCAGCCAAGTGGTAATGGGGACCTGAGGCTTTTTATAAGCAGAGCATCGCTCTGAGCCCTTTAAAAATTGCAAACAAAAACAAAGAAAAAAATCAACTTTAATGATTCTACCGCATCATTTGATCTTTTGTTGTTTTGTTTTGTTTTTTTTTTCTCCTCTCCAGATGTTTACATTTCCTGCTGCTGTGCTTTCAGGTACAGGTACGTGTCCTTTCTGTCCTCTCTCGCTTTGGGTTGTAGAATAGAAACAAAGGCGGCGTGCTGACCTCGAGTGCCAGGCAGGTTTGGCTGGGGCTTTCACTTGTTTCCCTCTAGTTTTTGTGCCTGTGTTTCACCGAGCCCCGCTGGATGCTGGAGCGTCCCTTCCCAGCTCCGGGGCTTGCCCTGCGCTCCGCTCGCTTTCCGTGCCCGGCCGTGCTCGGCCCGGCGCGGCCAGGGGTGCAGCCGGTGCCGGTAGCGGGATCCTCTGGAGTGCATTAGCCTGGCTAATGATGTGAGAGGGAGTGCTGGACTCTGCTTGCACAGCGTTGATTGATGCACTTGCCTTGGAAGAGCAGGAGCTCTCCTGCTCGCCCTTTTTTTCCCTTTCTTTTTCCTCCCCCACTCCTCGTTTATTTTTTGGGTTTTTTGGTTTTTTTTTTCCTTTTTCCCCTCCCTTCTCCTCTTCGGGAACTCACTCCCAAAAGCCGATGCTTTGAAAAACACAAGTTTTGCTAGCCAAGAGAAGGAGGCTGCGTGCTCCCTCCCCATTATTCAGTAGAACGGCGTCCAAGTCAGCCCCAGCCTTTGATCCTGTCTCGGCAGGAATGAGGCGGCGGGAGGAGCGCCCTGAGCGGGCTCTGGAATCCCGGTGCCGCGGGAGGAGCGCCCTGAGCGGGCTCTGGAATCCCGGTGCCGCGGGAGGAGCGCCCTGAGCGGGCTCTGGAATCCCGGTGCGGCGGGAGGAGCGCCCTGAGCGGGCTCTGGAATCCCGGTGCCGCGGGAGGAGCGCCCTGAGCGGGCTCCGCAGCCCCGGTGCGGCGGAAGGAGGATGGAAATGGGGATGAGGATGGGGATGGCAGCTGCCTCTTCCACCGGGATTTTGGCTGGGTATCCTGGAGCTGCTCCACCTGCGGGGCCGGGCAGAGCAGGTGCCGCTGCTCCGTGGCTGCAGCCACCTCCGCCCGGGGCTGGGGACACTCGTGCTACCCTTGGCCGGGACTGCACCTGCTCCTCACCCTCTGCAGATCCCCAAGGGCAGCCGGGGATGGTCCTGGATGAGCACATCCCTCTGGCCCAGCTAAAACCCGAACCAGCCCCATCCCCTGCCCTCCCAACCATCAAAAAAATCCCCCATCACATTTTTTGCCTCATCCGCTCCAAAAACTGCGGCTCGAACCCACAGCAGCAGAGCGTCCCCGGGCGGAGCAGCGTCCCCAGCAGCAGAGGATCGGCTGGAGGTGCCCCTGAGGTGTTTGCTGTGTTCTGGGCTGCGGGGTTTGCTCAGCCCGATAATCGCAGGGCTCGCAGCGCCGGAACCCTTTGCAGCGGGGAGAGGGGTTTTTTTGCGCTTGTGCGGTAACTGAAGTTAATCAGCCCTCCAGCCCCCTTCCTCTCCCCCTCCCTTCGGTGCTTTTAGTGAATCAGAAAAAGTTTGGCTGACTGCCTGGAAAGCACTTGCTAAAATCTGATCTCTTACTTCAGCAGCCTTAAAACAAAGTTATTGGCATTTATACAGTTGGAGCTTGCAGGCTTCCAAAGCAATAAAATAATAAAAAAAAAAAAAAAAGGAAAAAAAAAAAGAAGAAGAAAGCTCTGTGCTCTGGTGCTATTAGAACCATACCCGCTCCCTTCCGTGCTGCTCTTGCAGCGCTCGGGGCTCTGAGGTGCCCTGGCTCGGCGGCGCTGTCCCGGCTGCGGCCGCAGGGGCGGCGGAGCTCGCTGGGTGTCACTCCCGAGCGGAGCGGCGCTTGCCGGGCAGCCAAAACATCAGATTAGTCATACTCGAGGGCCTTCGAGTGAGTGTTTACAGTATTAATGGTAGATGAAAAGATGTGAATGCTGTAAGTTTTTATTGCCCATTTTGTTACACTTTCTTTCTGGATTTATTCACGGGATTACATGTTTTGAGCCTGAATGGGAGCGAGGGATTATAGGATTTCTTTAATAATGATCAGTTTGGGTAGGAGTTAGCCTTTGGTGAACTGGAGTAAATTAATGCATCACTTAGGTTTAATATTTATTTAGTCTAAAGGAAGTTGTTTAGTTTTGCTTAAAGGGCTCTGTGATGTATTGGGGAGATTTAAGAGCTCCTGAAGTGGATTATATTCTAATATTCTAAGGCTGCCTTTTGCCCTGCGTTCAAGCCGTGATCTGCAGCT
This sequence comes from Turdus rufiventris, assembly GCA_013186435.1. Classification (NCBI taxonomy): domain Eukaryota; kingdom Metazoa; phylum Chordata; class Aves; order Passeriformes; family Turdidae; genus Turdus; species Turdus rufiventris. The sequence continues at coordinate 555,335 of PYHW01009579.1, forward strand.
TGTCCCGTGTGCTGGTCTTGGAACTGCTCTGCTCTGCTGCTGCCTGGTGCCTGTGGCTCTGTGTGCAGAGACAGAAATCCCCCAGCGTGTGTGGGGCTGGAGAGATTCTGGGACAAAACCCCAGGGTCTGGGTTTGCTCTGTATGTTCTGGTGGCTCCTCGTGCGGGAGGGCTGGGGTGTGTGATGTGTGAGCTGCTGCAGGTCTGTGCTGGGGGCTCAGCTCCGGCCAAAAGCTTTCCCACAGAGCCCAAGGACGCCCTGCAGGCACCCGTGGGTGACGGGGCAGGTGCAGCATCTCCTGGGGGAGGCTATGGCAGCACTGGGAGCTGTTCCCGGCCCTGGCCACGGGGAGCTTGGAGGGTCAGGAGTTTCCAGGAGCAGGATTTAGACCCCTGGATGAGTCAGAGTCCTCCAGGGCTTGGTCATGGTGTGACATTTCCACCCAGGAGCTCAGGACAAACACGTGGTGGGGCAGAAGAGGGCCCTGCTGGGTGCAGCACAGCCCTGGGAGCAGCCCTGGACCTCACAGGTCACTCACCAGTCCCTTCCCCAATGCCCCTGGCTTGTTTTCTTCTGCCCCTCAGGAAGCCACTCTGCTGCCTGTGGTTGCTGCAGCTCCCAAGCAGGGACACTGGATACCCTCACAGACCCTGGAGACATTAATTTATTGATGCAGGTTGTTCTTAGGGATGCCCTTTGCTGATGGTTACTGAACTCTCCCTCTATCATGTGTCTTGAGAATTCTTCAGTTTATTCTCCTGCCTTTTCACACCTACAGGGGCAATTTCTCTTCCATGTGCTTTTTCATTCTGCATGTCCCGGAGTGGTTTTGGTTTTGGCTTTGGCTTTGGAGTCACCTGCTCTCCAGGCAGGTGAGAAACCACAGAAGCACCTTGCAGGCTTGGAGGGGAGTGCCCCATGCTATGCTGGCTCTGGCAGCACCAGTGACCCTGAGGATAACAATTCTGGGGACAGGGCCCCTTTACCAGGGCAGGAGGAGCTGCAGGGTGGCTGAGCAGTGGGATCTGAGGTTCTGAGGGCTGTCCTGATTTGCAGGAGCTTCCAGCTCTGTGTCCCTGAGGCAGCTGTGTGCACGGGCAGGCCGAGCACGGGGCCGTGTCCTGGCTGTGCTGAGGAGCTCAGGGTGGTCCTGCCCCAGCCTCCTCCTTGCTGATAAACCTCGCTGTGTTCTCCTGCACCAAGTGCATCTGTCTTACATTATGAAGAGATCCCTGATAGGGCCAAATCCTTTGCTTTTATGGCTCTTGTAGGTTAAGATCCAGCTTTGGAATCTGATCCAGAAGCAAACAGGAGGTCAGAGGAACGCAAAGGCAGCACTGGGCTATTTTCACATCTGCTGGTGTTGTGTAAGAGGAAGGCTGCTGTGCACCATGCCAACAGCAACTGATGTTTCTCCTAAGCTCCTGTGCAGCGACAGACAGTTATTGTTTGGGGCTTTGGAAAGTGAGACACGGAGAAGTGTTGCTTCCACACGTTCAGTGAGCCAGATCCTGCGGTCTGGCGAAGCCACACGCAGCACATGTCAGAGGCGTGAGCCTGCTGAGCAGCTCCCTCCCCTCTCCTGCCTGCTGCTCCTCCCTGGGACCAGCAGGACGGGGCTGAGTGCCACCAAATGGCTCTGGGGACTCACTGTGGAGACGCCAAAGGAGGTCCTGGTCACGGCCCACCCTGCCTGGCCACTCTTTGTGCGGGTGTGCAGCAGTTGTAGAGCCACAGCTCCCTGCCCTTCCCTGCTGGTGACAGCACCGAGGCAGGTGCTGGACTGCACGTCACCAGCAATGTCATTCCATGTGTCCCCTGCAGATGGGCACCCAGCTGCTTTGTCCTGCTGGGGTGGCACTGTCTGTGCTGAGGCTGAGTGTGCTGCCAGGGATGGAGCTTTGGGCACCCACACTGCTCCTGAGGCGCTGTGGGATGGGGCAGTGCTGGGCTGCCCCCTCCTCATGGTCAAGCCCTGCATGCCAAGGCTCGGTGGGGCCCAAGCTGGGGCTGGGTGATGCTGAGCCTGCCCTCTCTGCTCAGCCTGCACTGGGAGCAGCACGTCCTGGGCACCTGCCTCCTGCTCCAGCAGGGTGAAGCTGTGCTGAGAAGGACAGAACCTGGCCAAGGTGGTCTGTGGAAGGCTGGGCAGCTCTGTGTTGGTTTTTTGGATTGCACCTGCCTTGGTTACTCAGAAGAGCAGAGGAACTGCGCGGGCAAGGCTGGAGTGAGGAGCAGAGGAGCTCAGCACTGTGGAAGTGCATGGCCCCAGCATGGCTGGAGTGATGGAATGGGCCCTGGCTCTGGCTCCATGCTCTGCTGGACTCCTGGAGGTGGATGCTGTGGATCCTGATGCTGTGGCTCTGCTGGCCTGCATCCTGCAGGGGCAGGCTCCTGTAGCACATGGAATCGTTTGTTCCAGTTTCAAATGCCCTTGCTCTCCAGGAAACAACCATGAGCTTGCCACAGGGCATTTTTATTCCCTGCTGCTGACTCATTGCACCAGACTATGAAGTGGTGTGTCCTGAAGCTGCCCTGTGTATCCTGGTTCTGCCTCCTGCACGTTGGAGAGCTGGGGCTGCTGAGGAGCAGAGACACTGGAGGAGCTGGGGCTGGGCTGAGTGGCAGTGGCTGGGGTGTGCTGTGCTGTGTGATGGCTCAGCTCAGCTGGGGTGGGTGTGGGTGCTGCTCCTGCACTGGTGGGATGTGCAGCTGTGTCCCACAGCAGCTCTGGGCTGCCTGCCCTGGGCACACCCTGCCTCTGCTGCTCCCTGAACGGCCCCAGCCCTTCAGAGCTGGGGCAGCTCCTCTGCCACACTGAGCCCTCACAGAATGTGGCAGGGAGATTGGCACAGCTGTTCCCAGGTTCTCACCCCAGCAAGGCTGGCACGCATGTGAGCTGTGTCAGTGTTCGGGGTCTTGGCTTGCAGGGTGTGCTGTGGCAGCTGAGCTGAGCTGCTGGGGGCTCCGCTCTGCACCCCTGTGTGAGTGCAGCTTGCTTTTCCAAAGCTCCAGAGGTGCGTGAGGTGCTTCAGAGGAGCACGGATGTGGATATAGAAGGACACCATGAGGTTCAGATTTTACTCAGATATAGCGTGGTGGTTGCGTTGCATTTCAGTTTTGCTTTCCTTATTGCATGTGATGAGTACAAGGCTGGATGGAGGCGAGGGATGTGGGGCTCTGAGAGGTGCAGGGCTCTGAGAGGTGCTGGGTTTGCAGCAGTGCTGGGTTTGCAGCAGTGTGGGGTTCAGAGCAGTGTGGGTTTCTGAGAGGTGCTGGGTTTGCAGTGCAGTGGGATCACAGGAGGAATTCCTGCTCAAACTCAGGGTTAGTTTTTGCTCACAGAGCAGCTTGGCTGAGTGTACCCAGGCAGGAGAGAAAAGAGCAGAGTGGGCAGAGGGTGGCAGTGCCTGGGCTCTGTGTGTGGCTGGCAGGAGGGATGGGCTGGTGCTGGCAGGGACTGCTGGGGCTTGCAGGAGGCTCAGAGAGGATGAGCAGCACACTGAATATTTGATTTTGCTGTAAGCTGATAGCAGTGAGCTGCTCAGCCAGGCCAGTGGGGATGTCCCTGTGGTCTGGAAGGCTGAGCTTGGGAGAGAGACTCCCCTGGGAGCAAAAATCGTTATTTTGGATCTATAAAGCTACTTCCCAGATCCTTGGGAGTATTTTATGTATCCTTCCTTTCCTCTGTTTTGCTCTCTCCTCTTCTCCCTTGCAGAGCTGCTTTTGCTTTGTTTTTCCACAGATTTAGGTACTTTATTGTGATAAGAGCAGGTGAAAAATGTGTTCGTGGAATGTGATTTAAAAAGAGAAAAGAGGGATGGCTGCTGTGGGTGCCTGGGCAGGGATGGGGATGCCCTGCCAGGGTCCCTGCCAAGCTCTGGGAGCTCTGAGCCCCTCGTGTCTGAGATGCTCTGATGCAGGGCTTGGCCTTCCCGTGCTCTGATGCTGAGACCAGGGGGCTTCCACCTGGCTCTTTGTGGCCTGGCAGGTCCAGACACGATGGTTTTTCTTTCCTGCCCTGGGTTTTGTGTTTTGCTCACACGCTGTGCCGTAACAGCAGGTACAAGCAGGAATTCTGCAGAGCTGTGCAGTGTGCTGCCTACCTGGCATGTGGCTCTGTGTCCTGGTACCTCTCCAGATGTCCATGGAGGATTAGGCATCCGGCAAGGCAGCTGGAAGGAAAGCCAGAAAAAAAAAAAACCCAAAATATAAAAGACTGTCTGGCTCTGCCAAAGTACTTCCCTGTTGCCATTCAGCAGCCTCGCCATAGCATGAAGAGAAAGAAAGGGAAGAGAGAGGAAGGAGGAGGCTTAGCCTGTCATGGTCTGTGTGTTTCCCTTTGTGCTGCCTCCTCTCAGCCCCAGGGGCTGCGGTGGGTGGGAGCCGAGTGCCAATCTTCCCCTGGGGGCTGTGGGGCTGCAGCTTCCATGTGGGGCTGGATCCCAGGCAGTGCTCCCCAGCCCCTGCCCGCACCTGCAGCTGCATTCCAGGCTGAGCCACAGGGCAGAGCAGTGACAGCACATCCTGCCTTTGCCAGGCTGTTCAAATGCTGCTCTCACCCTACTCAAACACTGCTCATCCCCTGCTCTCACCCTACTCAAACACTGCTCATCCCCTGCTCTCACCCTACTCAAACACTGCTCGCCCACTGCTCACCCACTGCTCTCACCCTGCTAACCCCCCGAAGAAAAATTTCTTCAACAGAAGTGTTGTCAAGCAACAAAAAGTGTCGAGCACTTGTAAAGCAAGCGTTGTTGTTGGGGGAGTGGAGTCACCCCTAGAAGTGTTCTGAAGGCGTGTGGATGTGCCAGTTGGGCGCATGGATTAGCTGAGGGCCTGGCACTGCTGGGTTAACAGGTGGACTGGTGATCTTAGAGGCGTTTTCCAGCCTAAATGATGGTGTGGTAAGAGTTGGGCAGTGGGGAATGGCCCAGCATATCCTGCTCACTGCTGGGTGCTGGCGATGGCAGCAGATGGGGCAGAGCCCAGCCTGGGCTCAGCATAGGGGGAGAGGAGGCAGGGCCAGGCTGGGGCTGCTGGGCAGAGCCAGAGCCCCTGGGCTGGCCAGGCTGGGGGAGGAAAGCAAAGTGGAGAGGGGCCAGTGTGCCCTGGGATTGCTCTGCTCATCGTTTAAAATCCAAGTGGGTGGATGCTAAACCCTGGTGAAGGTCCTAGAGAAGTGCATACTGCGTGGGTACAAATGAATGTCAGGAGGCAGCAATTAATAATGGATTGCTCTTCCTACAGGGCATTCCCAGCCCTCCTTAGTGCTCCCAGCTCCTTTTTCTCCTGCTCCATATTTCAAATCCTCTTTTTCCTGCTAGAATACTATCTTTGGCATCATTTTGAAGGACAGCTTGTAAAAAGCTTTTTTATCATCTGTAATAGCCTGCTCTTGCAGAGAAATGCAGGATTGACAGAAATGCAGGAGCAGTGGTGAGCCCAGGCTGTGGCTGTGTGAGTGCTGGCTGGCTCTGGGCACGGCTGCTGCCAGGGGAAGCCCTGGCAATATAAATCAGAGAGTGGCCTGAAGGACGTTTTTGAGAGAAGGGCACTTTGCTGCTTCTCTGATGCTTTTTGTCCATGTGAGGAGAGGGGAGGTCTGGAGAGCCGGCAGTGCTGTGACCGCAGGGCTGGGCTCAGTCCCCTCCTGTCCCCTCCTGTCCCCGCTCCTCCCTTGGAGGGCCGGGCACAGTCCTGAGCAGATCATTGTGTTTGCTTCCCCAAGCTGAACTCAGACCACAGGTGGAACTCTCTGGGCTGCAGGAATGTGGGGACAAAGAGTGAGTGCAGTGAGTGCTCCATGCCCAGCCCTGCTCTCCAACACCAAGCTGCTTCTGACCCCTCGCTGCCCAGGCTGAGGGTTCTGGTCCCACAGGGTCCCTCAGTGCCCGGCTCTGGGGCTGCACTGGAGGCTGCACAGGCAGGGCACCATTGATTAGCTGTACAATTAATGATGATGGATGTCCTGCAGCCTTCTGACCCCCTGGTCGCGACCTCGCCGTGATTGGGGCGAGTCCTGGCCAGCTGAGATCCGGGAGCAGCAGCCCCACAATCGATGGGAGAGCAGCGCTGACAGGGACAGGGGACAGGGCACGGGGACAGGGCACAGGGCACAACCAGGGCACAGGGACAGCACAGGGCACAGGGCACCTTGGTCCCAGAGTGCTGCACGCTTCCCTGGAATCAAATCAAAGCTCCCATCAAAGCTGGAGCTCCGTGCAGGGAGCTGGGCTGTGCCAGCCTGGCCCCAGGCTGGGCACGGGAGGGGCTCTGGGGCTGTTTCCTTTGGGCTTCCCAAAGCTGGAACATCTCAGGCTGGAGGAGAGGGGTGAGGGCAGCTCTGGGCAGCACAGAGAGTCTGCCCTGCTCATCACAGAACACCGTGGGCTGAGCTGGGTTGGGGTGGGCTGGGCTGGGAGGGAGCTCAAAGCCCACCCAGTGCCACCCCTGCCATGGCAGGGACACCTCCCACTGTCCCAGGCTGCTCCAGCCCCAGTGTCCAGCCCTGGGCACTGCCAGGGATCCAGGGGCATCCCCGAGGCTGCTCCAGGAGTGTTTGGACAGCGCTCAGAGGTGCCCAGGGGAGATTGTTGGGGTGTCTGTGCAGGGCAGGGGTTGGACTGGATGATCCAACGAGCGCCTTCCAATTCAGAATATTCTGTGATTCTCTGGGCCATCTGTGCCTGTGCCCGACCACCTCTGAGGAAAGAATTTCTTCCTAACATCTACCCTAAATCTCTCTTCCTTTACTTTAAGCTCATTCCCTCTTGTCCCATAATAAATGGGAGCAGTGTGCCAGCAGGCAGAGGGCTTGCTTTGTGCTGTTTATGCTGAAAGAGGGGGTAATAGGAATTTAATTGCTGTTTAAATGTAGCAAACAAGAAAATTGGATTTATTTGCTCAGCTTTCGTTTCTGGGAGCCTGATTTCCCCAGTGTGCACCATCACTGTGTGTGCCAAGACACTGAGCACCACCAGGTTCAGCTCTGGGGCTTCCCTTCCAAAGGAAATTTGTGCAAAGCCTGACCTGGGGTCAGCAAGGCTGAGCTGGCAGCAAGGCTGAGCTGGCAGAGCTGCCCTGCGCTGGATGGGGCCCAGGGGTGGCACTGTGGGTGTCCCCAGGCCGGGTGTGACCTGCCTGTGGCTGCGCTGGCCCAGGGGCTCCTGGGGATCCCCAGTTCAGGCCAGGAGCTCTCGTGCCTGTGCCTGCCCAGGCCTGGCCTGAATTCCATTTTCCCCCTGCTGGGACTGGTGATGGATGGAGCAGAACGTGTGGGGTTCTCCCTGGTACCCCCCAGCTGCTCAGGGATGAAGCAGCACAAACCTCAGGGACTTTAACACCGCTTTATTTTTTCCCTTATTGACAACATTTTGAAACCGGATTTATTTTCCAAAACTGTTGAGAATCGTTCCCTGAAAACGGGAAACTCGCAATCTAAATTAATTAATACCAAATGAGACTTTCCACTAACTCAACAAAACAGAAAGATAAGAAATCCTATTTGCCCAGCGTTTGCAGTGTAAATATTCCCAGGCAGAAGCGTGGCTAATAGAGATCAGAACAAATCTTCTATTAGAAAACAAACCCTGCTTTTCTTTTCTGGCCCTAGGCTCGTGTTTGTTATATGGGATCCCGAAGGCAGATTGACAGTTTGGTTTGGATTAAAGTCAACACATGGTTTATGCCACATTTTTGATAAGGCTCAGTAGTAATCTGATTTTTTTTTTCAGCCTGGCTTTAGTACATAAGCAGCAGAATTGTCCATTCCTGGGAGTATTTTTGCAGTGAAGCTATTGAGGAATTTGTTGCCGGAGGGAAGATGAAATTGCTTGTTTTAAAAACTTAAAATCTCAAGTAAAGTTGAAATCCATTAACTGCAAGCTGTAAGCTTGATGTGAGCTGGGCAAACTTCAAGCTATTGTATTAACTGATCTAGAGAGGGTTTTATTTAAATTGCTTTGGGAAGGCAGAGAGGAGGAGACTGGCTCATGCAGGGGGAGCAGGGCAGGTCCCTGTGCTTTACCAACACCTGCCCCTATTTGTACCTGAACGTGCTTGTGAGCTCAGGCTCCTTCCTGGGAAAAGTAGCATTGCTGCTGTGCTGCTTCCCTCCTGGTGTGTCCCAGAAATGGGTTTTGGGTACCCCTGGGCGCAAACAGCCGTGGTTTTGTGTGGTTTTGTAGGGTTTTTTAGGGTTTTGTATGTATTTATATGGTTTTGTATGTATTTGTATGGTTTTGTAGGGTTTTGTATGGTTTTGTACGTTTTTGTATGGTTTTGTATGGCTTTGTATGGTTTTGTGTGGTAGAGATTTATTCTGTTTGTAAATAGGTTTCACTCTCCAAAGCCAGTGTCCTTCTGTCATTGCTGTGTTTCCTAGAAAGAGAGAGGGGAAAAAAGAAGAAGAATTGGGAATGGGGAGGCCCAAAGGAGGAATTGCTCACTGCCCTTGAGCCCTGTGCCTGGAAACCTATCTGGGTCTGTCCTTGCTGGAGCACCAGAGAGCTCTTGGGCCTCGTTCTGGGGCCACCTCCATCTCTGACGGCAGTTTGGAGACTCCCAGACGGGGCTATTTGGAATCATTTCTCCCAAATTTTGGGGTTATTTGATCGGGGTGAAATGGATCCCAGTGCTGTCTTTGGTGCCTGAGGGTGCCTGGTGCTGGCAGGACCCGCTGGGTGATGGTGCAGGGCCAGAACTGGGCACTGGGAAAGCTCTGACTGATGGTGAGGCTGAGGGCACCTGAGATACCTGTGCACACCTGAGATACCTGTGCAGCACCTGACATACTGTGCAGCACCTGACATACTGTGCAGCATCTGAGATACCTGTACAACACCTGAGATACCTGTGCAGCACCTGAGATACCTGTGCCAGCTGTGTTCTAACTCCCTAGAAAATGGGATTAATGGAACTGAACATTGCCTGCATCTGCATTCATTTGGAGCTGCAGGTTGTGCCCAGCTCAGGTGAGGGGCTCAGGTGAGCAGTGCCTGAGTGGCAGCTCCTGGGACGTATCAGGGACTGAGGTCCCTGTCCCTCAGCAAGAACTGAGGTTCTGTCCCTCAGCAAGGACTGAGGTCGCTGCATCCCCCGTGCTGGGAGAGTCGCGGAGCTGGGGCTGCAGTGGGAAATGTGTTTGCACAATTAGCGTGGCCCTTCCTTCCCTGGGAGCAGAATGGTTTATTGATTTCTGTGGCCCACTCACCCCCACCTATTCAGCAGTAATGACCCTTCCACCCCAACTCTAAATCATCCCGGCCCCTAAGCCCTCTGATCTTTTGGGGTTGTTGTTGGTATTTGTGCTCGTGCAGGTTTATGATCTGTCGGGGCTGGCTGCTGAAATGCTTTATTTGCCCATGGGCTGGGCCACACAGGGAGCGTCCTTCTGGTGTCACATTCAGGATGCTGTAGCTGAGGGTTGTGTCAGCGCTTCCACGCACAGGCCTTGTTATTCAGGGATTTGCAGTGGAAAAGGAAAGCAGGGAGCTGGCATGGCTAGGGGAGGCTCGGAGGAGAGCCCAAAACCACTGTCCCTTCAGAGGGGTTAGAGCAGCCCCTTCCTTGAGGAGAGCAGCCAGAGCATCCTCCTCCCTCCGACTCTGCAGAGAAAACCCTTTTTTGTGTGCTTGTGCTGGTGGGGAGAGCACGGTGGGGCAGCACAGGGCTGGGATCCTCACAGGGAACAAACCTGGCTGGTGCAGGACAGAGCTGCCCTCCCCACGGGTGTGGGCTTCAGAAATGTGATTTATGGCCCTGTTAGTGCAGGAGCTGTGGGCTTATAAATTATTTGGAGATTTCTCAATAATAGGGGGAGCGTGGTATAAACAGGAGAGATAATAGGGCTTGAGAATGAATTTCAAAATGCTTTTGGGGAAGGAGAAGTCACTGCTGGCAGGTGTGGGTGATCCTGGCTGTGCTGGAGGAAGAGCCTTTACAGAACAACCCAGCCAGGGTATTTTTTATTTCTCTCTCTTAATGCTGATGGGTTTTGTGGGGGCTCCATGGGACAGCCTGGAGCAGAGCTCATAACCTGGAGCAGAAATGCTCGTGGAGCCTTTGGCCGGGGGCAGCAGGCTGGGGTGACTTGTGCAAAGAGAATTGATCCGTCCTCAGGCAGGAGCAGGCAGTGGTGGAGCACTGAGGGAGCTGGCACAAAAGGTGGAGAGACAATTTACAGGGTGGTGCAGTGCCAGGACACAGGGAATGGCTTCACACTGCCAGAGGGTTGGGTTAGCTGGGATCTTAGGAAAAGTGAGACCTGGGAGGGTGGCAGGGCTGGCACAGGGTGTGTGCTGCTGTGTGTGCAGCTGTGGCTGCCCCTGGATCCCTGCAGTGCCCAGGGCCAGGCTGGACACTGGGGTTGGAGCAAACTGGGACAGTGGGAGCTGTCCCTGCCATGGCTGGGATGGAAGCAGGTGATGTTTAAGTCCCTTCTAACCCAGGCTGTTCTGTGATTGATCCTGGGGCTGCTCAGGAGGGAAGTGTGGCACAGAGGGAGCTCAGGATGCCCGAGTGCTCTCCATCCTGCTGGGACTGGCAGGGACTCCTGAGCAGGTCTCTTCCCCTGGCAGCACCCCACAGAGGGACACACCTCGAGCAGGAGTGGGACTGGCTGCAGTCAGTAAAACATTTCCAGGAGGGACAGCTGGTAGAGGAAAGTGATGTGGGGTAATCCAGTCAGGCCCCCAGGATCTGTGCTGGATCAGCCCTTGGAGAAGCCCCTCTCACCTGAGCTCAGTGCTTGGCAGCTGTGTGGGGACAGGTGGTGGCCAAGCCTGTTTCCTTTGCAAGTGCAACGCAAAAAGTTCTTTGGTGAGTCCTGGCCTGGCGTGCACTGTCGGCAGTTGCCGTGTTCTACCCTAGAGGGAGTTGCTTTTCTGCAGTGGGAGCAGGGATCTGTGCTCTGGGAGGATCAGGGCACCGCATGGGGGGAGCTCCCAGGACAAGCCCTGGGTCACCTGAGGTGTTGCCCCTGCAAATGTTCCTTCTGCTACGGGGAGCTTGGTGATTGGTGATGTCCCATCTCCTTCTGATGGCCCCGTGTTCCTGAGCATCCCTGGGGTGTTCCTAAGCATCCCTGGGGTGTTTCTGAGCATCCCTGGGCTTTCCTGAACATCCCTGGGGTTCTCCTGAGCATCTCTGGGTGTTCCTGAGCATCCCTGGAGTTCTTCTGAGCATCCCTGGGGTGTTTCTGAGCATCCCTGGGCTTTCCTGAGCATCTCTGGGGTTTTCCTGAGCATCCCTGGGCTTTTCTGAGCATCCCTGGGGTGTTCCTGAGCATCCCTGGGGTGTTCCTGAGCATTCCTGGGCTTTCCTGAGCATCCCTGGGGTGTTTCTGAGCATCCCTGGGCTTTCCTGAGCATCCCTCATGCTTTTCTGAGTATCCCTCATGTTCTCCTGAGTATCCCTGGGGTTTTCCGTATTTTCTGCCTTTGCTCCAGTTTTTGTGGAGCTCTCACTGAGGCTGGTATCAAGCAGAAGAACAGAATGTCACCTTAACCTGGCAGTCCATGCTTCAAGCTGACATTTCAAGTCCTTGTGGTGAATAACTGTGCCTTTGTGCAGGGCTTAGGGAATGCCTGAGCTGTTTTAGGGCAGTGGGCTGGGGGTTTCCACTGTGCCCTGCTGCTGTGGCCAAATGGGCTTGCAGCAGGAGCAGCTGCCCTGGGGAGGGGGGAGAAAAGGTCAGGAGTGCTTGAAGCTGGCAGGTTTGTCAGTAATTGGACTCAGGTCTCACTTGAAGAGGTGAACAAATTGCTGGGAAGTGTTTTCAGTGGGTGCTGCAGCTTTGGTCCCAGGAACGCCCTGCTGGGAGCTCTGCCCTGGGCTCAGTGCAGCGCCCACTGCTCCTGCAGGCCTGGGAGAGCAGCAGAGGGGACAGGGACAGGGGGACAGGGACAGGAGTGTGCCAGGGGTGTGCCAGGGGTGTGCCAGGGGTGTGCCAGGTGAGCTGTGAAGGACATTGCCACTGTCAGCACAGGGGACAGGATGGACAGACTCTCCCTCCCTGGGGACAGGAGGTGCCACAGCTGGACTGGCACATCTGGTGGTGCTGGCAGCACTTGGCCAGGCACAGGGAAAGTCACAGGGACCACCCAGTTCTGATAAGGGCAATTTAGACAGGAAGGGGAAGATTGTGAAAAGAGGGGCAAAGGGGCACAAAGGGAAGAAAAACCCCAGCCCAGTGCTGAACAAAACTGCAGCTGAGGACTGCTGTTAAACACACTGCCTGCCAGGGAGGTCTCACCGGGCCTTTCTCATCCACAGCCAGCCAGGGTTGCATTAACAGCCTCAGCACCATGGAACAAATTAATCCCTGAGGTAATTGAAATCCGTGAGGTCTCACAATAGGTGAGTTTGACCCAGTGGGATAGAAATAGAACAAGTATTGGAATGAAGGAGTGAAACGAAGTCACACTGTTCAGCCATTGGTATTTCATTCCCAGAAACAAAGGCCAGACAAATGCAGAGAATACATGGCTCTGCTGGGCATGGTTGAAAGCTGCTCAATAATATCAAGCTTTGAAGGGATATCTCTGTGTGCAGAGGAAGTATATAGCAGAGATATAACAAGCATTAAAAAGGAAAAAGAGGACAAAGAAAGGAAGAAAGAAAGAAAAAGCCCCGCTTGCTCCTTGCCTGATGGATAGTGTGGTAAAATAACAGCAGCCATTAACTAATAATAATAATCATCATAAAGATATATCACAACTGCAGAAAAATAAGAAAAGGTCTAAGCTGTTTCTGGAGACCCAGTGGCAAGCTGTGGCATCCTGCAGGGAGCTGAGCTGGTGGGACATTGCCAGTGGTGTGACCTGGGGCTGCTGCACTCACCTGTTCTGAGCAGTGAGAGCAGGCAGCTGAGAGGCTCGGGGGCTGGAGCCCCTCTGGGAGCTGCATTTTGGCACCTCAGCAGCACTCTGGTGCTGGCTGTGCCGTGAGCAGAGCTGTCCTGCCTCAGCTGGGCCTCTAGAAGTCATTCATCAAGGCTGGAACCCTGCTCTTCCCCATGATTAACCATTTCCCAGGGTGCAGCAAGTTTAGAATCCCACCACGTCACAAATGGTGCAATTTTCACAGGTCTGGCTCTGGCTCATTCCACCATCAAAAGGAGAAACTTCGCTTTCTTGAGGGTGGCGTCATCTTTCTCTAGAAAATGGTCAAACACTGCCTGATGGGCCATAAAACATTCATTTCCTCCAGCTCTCAGGTTCCAGATTTTGGCACTCCCTGCAGCCTCCCCCAGTTTCTCCAGGCTCAGTAACAGTGCTCCTGCCATCCCAGATGTGCTGCAGTGCTGCACAGCTGGCACAGCTGGCACAGCTGGCAGGTCTCAGGGCTGCAGGAAGGGTCTGAGTGAGGGCTGCACGTCCCAGAGCTTCAGGGGGAGCAGAGGTCTGAGCCTGCCCAGCAGGTTCCAGTCCCCTGAATGCACGGGGCAGCTCTCTGGAGGAAAGGTTTCACTTGCAGGGCAGTGTTTGCATCCAGTGTGCGTCACCTCAGGGAGCTGTGTCCCCTTTCCCAAGCCTTGCAAATGTGCTCTCTTTGGTCTTATTTAACATTTCTGGACCCAAAGGGATGGGCAGGCATCACCCCCCACCACCCCTTTTCCTTCTGCTCTCACCAAACAGAAATACCAAAAAGCATTTCAGGTGGAATACTTTGTAAGTGCCATTGGCAGAGCTTTTTGTGGAACCTCGGACCTGGTCGCTTGGAACAAGCACTTCCACAGGGCTCCATGCTCACAGACCATCCCAAAGGGAGCACAGTCACCATCCACGGTGACCTCCCACGGCTGAGAGAGCAGCCCACATTTTTGGATATTTATTTTCCAAGTTAAAAAAAAAAAAAATCCATGGGTATCAGGAAGAAGCAAACACCACAGCAAAGCTCTGAGTTCTGTTATTTGGAAAGGCTTGGGCCCAGGGTGGGGTGTACAAAGTGCCAAAGTGTCCTCCCTGTGCCAAGGTGTCCTCCCTGCACATCTGGGCTCGGAGCTGCTCTCCCAAACTGCTCCTGAACCCAAAGAGGGGCCCAAGCACTGCTCACCCATCCCCTCTGGCTCTGTGGCACCAAGGTAACCATGTCCTGGACTGGCTTTGCAGTTAACTGGAGGGAAAAGGAGCTCTCTGTGTTTCCCTATGTGCCATGGGCAGCTGGCAAATCCTGCTGGGATCTGCAGGCAGGAATTCTGCCAAAGTCATGGAAGCAGAGTGGTTTGTTACTTGCCTTTGAGAGCTTGAGAGAGATCTGTCTTGGATATCCTCTTGTTGACCTTCTTGAGTTAACTTTTCCGTGTTCAGAAGGTCATGGAGAAAATCATTTATATTAGGTTGATTTGATGGCTGAGAGGTAATAAGTATTTCCTGCTTATCAGATGCTTTGAGAGGACTTTGAATAGCCTGATTTGTTTATCTTTGGCCTTCAGCAAGAGGGGTTTGGTGGTCCTGGTTCAGCTGGGAGTGACATCTGGCTTGTTCTCTGCTCAATGCTCCGTGGCACAAATAGCAGCACACAGGAAATGGTGAAGCAGCTCCCAGCTGGCTGGGCTGTGCTGTGGCCTTGGACATCTCACGCTGTAACGCTTTGTGACACGAGCAGTAACAGATCGGCATCCCTGTTACTGGTGGAAAGCTCCAAATGGGAAATGCTGTGGAGGTGGGCTGGGGGCAAAGCCCAAGCTGGGAGCTGGCAGGGTTTCAGTGACCCTGGTGGGGCTGGGGCTGCTCCRTTCACAGCTGGGCAGGAGCCTGGGCAGGGCTGACCCCACAGCCCTGGAGCCTTGTGCTGCTCCTGAGCCTGCAGTGATGCTCACTGCAACCTGGGCTGGGCCAGCTCAGTGCTCCCTGCCTCACCCTCTGCCTGGCTTTAACAAACAGGATTCGTTCTTCAGGCTGCAGGGTTGTTGTAAAGCCATCTGAAATGAAATCCACTCTTATTTGAGAATCATTTGGCAAAAAGCACCTGGGAGTCTCCTGCTGTGGACTCGCTGGAAGGCAGGTGCTGGTTCTGGTTGCTTTGGGAAGGGAGGTGGGACTGAATGTTCCACCCTGGATCACTGGGCAAGGCCAGCCCACGAGGGACAGCAGCTCCTTCCCAGGACTGAGGCATTTCTGTGGCTGCTGGGGCTTGAGGTGATGGCTACCTTTAAAAGAAATGCTGTTTATTCCCTTGTATAAACTGGATAGCCAACTGTATTTGCATATAATTCAACTGTATTTGGATATTATCATTGAAAGATGTAGTGACAAATAAATAGTAAATGGAGAAGGAACTGATGGAAAGGAAAAAGAGAGGAGGAGTGAAAATTAAACCAAATTCAATGCTCTGATTTAACAGCTGGGATTTGGCAGGTTATAAATTGTTGCCAAAGAATGAGATGGAATTACCCAAACCCACTGTCCTGAGGTGCTGAAATCAGCACACACAGACCATAACAGACCCCAGATCCTGGGGGAATCCTGTCTCCTGTGTGCCACAGTGCTGTCAGAGCGGGAAGAGACGAGTGCCCTGCCCTTCAGGGCTGTGGGGAGCTGTGCCCCAGGCTGGGCTCTGCTGCCTGCGGGGAGCTGGGATGATCTGAGAGGCACAGAAGGGCTCTCACTCTGCGTAGGAAGTGTTCATGTGCAGTAATAGCATTTCAGTGGTGAAAACAAAAAAGGAAAACTTGCTTTGGTGAACAGGAGTGAAAGCCCCTCAGTTTAAGGGACTTGGGACATTTCTGCATTCAAGTGTTTGGGTGGATGTGCTTGGTTTCAGGTGACCTCCCTGACTGAGCATTGGCAGTCAGCTGCCAAAGGAGACAGATGTTACTCATTTTGGTGAGATTTATAGAGTCTCTCCTGTGGTATATATGCATGGGCTTCCTTATCTCAGAGAGGTTTGCTTGAGGGAGTGCACCCTGTAGGGAAGGGGTTCTGTGAGTGGGTTTTGGCAACGATCAAACAGGTCTTATCTCACGAGATCAACTCTGCATGAAATTTTATTTTTGGGTATTGATATTCTCTGCTGCAGGCCAGATGCAGCCCAGGCTGGCAGGGTTAATTCCCTCTGGCCACCCTCCAGCAGAGCATCCTGTTTCCACAGGGCGCTTAAACTGAGCTTATCTTTAAGAAGGCGGCTAAATCCGGGTGGTTTCACTGCTGCTCTGCCCACAGCTCCTGCCAGGGGACAGCCCAGCTGCAAGGGGAGCCTGGGGCTGCTCCTGCTGCAGGATTTCTGCCCTGGGGCAGAGCTGGGCACTTCCTGGGGCACTGCTGCAGCGGGGCAGGCTGGCCTGGCTGTTCTGGGTCTGCAGCACCTGCTGGTGGCTGCACCAGCGGCTCCAGGGTTTGCCTGGGGGTGACACTGCCAGCTCCTTGGACAGGGGAGGGGGAGATGTCACCCCTGTGTCACCCCCCGTGTCACCCCCTGTGACATCCCCGTCCTGCTGGAGCCATTCTGGCAAAGGAAAGGGGTGTATGATTAGCTGAGCTTAGGCAGGACAGTGGTGACAGAGATGCACAGGTGACAGAGATGCACAGGTGTGCTGGTGACAGAGGAGTGCTGGTGACAGAGGAGTGCTGGTGACAGGCTGGAGCTGAGCACTGAGCTGGAAGCTCCCTGGGTGCTCCTGGGCCAAGGCACTGCAGCCACGGGCTGGGGCTCTGCAGTGTGAGTGCTCCAGAGACAATTAGAAGAGAATAAAACATGTTTTGGAAAACAGATTGCATTTTCTGTTGGGAGTTTCCAGAAAAGCAAAGCAACCCGCCCTTCCCCCCACTTCAGATCCCACCTGTTTTGTTTTTTCCCTAGAAAAATGTGAAATTCATTAACATGTGGTGAAAGCAATGTAACGACGTCATCTTGATTTAAAATCTGTTTTAAATCTTAAAATGATGGAGCTGGAATTTTAGCTGCAAATAGCCTTGCTTTGTGGGCACAAGGCAGACTGGAACATCCCTGGGTTTGGTAGTTCAGCATCCTCTGCAACAATGGGATTTGTAAAGAAAGCAAGAAAAGATGCAGCAAGGAGAAAAGAAATTGCAGTTATTTCTGTCAAAAACCAAGTGCTGTGTGCTGTGCTCAGGTGTGGCTGTGGTGCCTGGGGAGTGCAGGGCTGGCAGAGCCCAGCTCTGGGCTGGCAGAGCTCTGGCAGCACCCAGCTGTGGCCCCTGCCATGCCCTCTGCAGGGACTGCTCCTCTCTCACTGCCCCAGCCCTGGGTCCCAGCTCCTGCCTGCGCTGTTTTCTGGCAGTAGGAAATACTGTGAGCCCTGTCTGTCACTCTGACACGGCTGTGCCTGTCCCAGCACTGCCCTGAGCCTCCCTTGCCCAGCCTGAGCGTGTGCCATCAGCTCCTGTGGGCTTCTGGCAGCAAAATCACAGCTAAATCACTTTCTGCTCAAAATGACAAATACCAAAATCCCGGATTCCAGTGCCAGCACCAAAGGCAACCCTGCAGCATCACTGGGAGCTCCTTGCTGCTGTGCTGAGCTTGTTCTTTGGCTCAGGGGGCTTCCTGCAGCTCTGGTGCTCAGCAGCACTGCCTGAGCTTTTCTTCCTGCCTGGGTGTCCCAGATAACTGGGAATGCTGCAAAATTCACTTGAGGTTTTGACTTCCAGGCTTCACAGTATTTGCTGGTATGAGATGATGTGCAGAGACTGAAGTGGGGCTCTTTGCTGTGTTGTGGTCACTTTATGTGTTTTAGTTTGGAGTGGATCTGAATCAGGATTTATTGACCTTTTCCATTTTCGCTGCCAGTTCCCTCCCCACACTGATACATCAGAACACTTCTGCTTGCAACCCGTTCTTCTAAGTCATTTATTGTCCTGTAAAGGGAGTTTGCCACCAAAATGTTGCCCACCTGCAAGTTTGGAGTGGACAGTGTGGATGTTGTGGTGCCACTGCTCCACAGATCACAGATGAACAGATCGTGGGACACTTCTGGGGCTCTCCCATTGTGTGGGTGTGAAGGGATTTTTGGGGGCACACTGCCCAGTCCCCCTTTGACCAGGATTAAAGCAGGGAGGAGGAGCAGTTTTTACTCAAGACCCCGCAGTGTGACTGTAACCCCCAGGTCTGGGTTAGTGTGGAGAGCCAGCTCTGGGTGGAATTGCACGGGAAGGGCAGCCAGGCGTGAGTGCCCAGGCTGGTGTGCAGCCCTCTGCCCAGAGCCCTGCTGTGCTCAAGGTGTGCTCTCTCCCATGCTCTCAGATGTTTGCTGCTGAGGAGAACGTGGATTTTCGGATACACGTGGAGAACCAGACGCGGGCGAGGGACGACGTGAGCAGGAAGCAGCTCCGGCTCTACCAGCTCTACAGCAGGACCAGCGGCAAGCACATCCAGGTGCTCGGCAGGAGGATCAGTGCCAAAGGAGAAGATGGAGATAAATATGGTAAGAATATTCACTGGGATCCCCCAGTCTGCAGGCTTTAATCCAGGGTGTTGTGCTAGAACCTCTAGGGAGAAAAACAGTAAGAGCAATAAAAACCAAATTAAAAGGAAAAAACCTTTCCAGGTTAGGACCATGAGATTTGTGTTGCTGGTGCTGCCTCCCAGCTTGGGCAGTTCTCACAGTCCTGCCATGCCCCAATTTATTGGTGTGTGGCTGAAGAGAAGAATGAGCCACGAGGCACCGGTGTGTTTACTGCAATTTATAAATGACACCTGAATTGGGGGCTGGGGAAGTCCTTCCCCCATGAACTCCTGGGCTCTGTTTGGGTGAATCTAGTGTTTGAATGAAGCACTCCCATCTTTTCAGGTGCTGAGATATTTGGTTTGAACTGAAAGTAGAGTTTGAGAGCTCAAGCTGAATCTCTGAGTGTGGCTCTCACAGGAACAGCAATATTTACCATGCGCTAGCAGTGCATTCAACTGTTTTGTTGTGATCTGCATACGAGCACCGTGCTGGAAATGCTGCTGGAGGCTGGGCTGTGAAAAGTGCTGGAATTCTGCTTCCTTCTTTCTGCTGCTGAGATGCTTTTACTGCTGCTGGCTCTTGGGAGCATTTTGGGGCTGCTGAGAGCACCGCTCCTGTTGGTGCTTGTTGTGCAGCCCCGTGTGTGCCCGTGCTGCTGCAGGGCTGTGTGCGGAGCTCAGCAGCTCTGCCACTGTGTGGGATTGTCTGGTGCAGCCCTGCTGAGGTGGAGCTGGGCTGAGAGGAGGGCAGGACACGCCATGGGAGCGGCTGTGCCCACGGGCTGAGCACTGAGGGAGCTGAGCACCAA
>PYHW01009579.1:630288-647740 GCA_013186435.1 Turdus rufiventris
GGTGTTGATGATCAGGGCTGAGCTGGGATGATCAGGGCTGAGCTGGGATGACCAGGGTTGAGCTGGGATGACCAGGGGGTGTTGATGACCAGGGCTGAGCTGGGATGACCAGGGGTGTTCAGATAGCAGAGGGACACTGATGGAGAGGGGAGCCAGCAGCACTCATTGCCCAGCCCCACTCCAGACATCGGTGCTGTCGTGACAGGCAGCAGAACAGAGTCCATGGACTCCAAATGTGTCTTTGACGGGAGAAATGAGATGGGTAAAAATAGCAGCTTACTGTTGAGGAAAACTGCTTCCTGTCTGGGCCTGATTTCATCGCCCGGGCCAGTGCAGCTGTGAAACCACAGCCTGGCCCTGACACTTTGCTCTCTCCTGTGCATGGTTACTGCCCGCTGATCGCTGCATTTCTGAGGGGCCTCCGCTCCTCAGGGCTCTGCTGCAGGGTAGGCAGCCTCAGACATTCGGGGCTCCACATCGGTCACGTTTGGAACAGCCTGTTTGTTTATTTGCACTGAGATTGCCCTCAGAGGCTTCCTCGCTCTGCTAGGAAGTTCCCACCCTGTTTTAGTGATGATCTAACCTTGAGTTTGTAACCTCTGGCCGGGGGTGGGCACCCAGGAGAGGGAACACTCACTGCCCTGCTTTGTGCTGTGGTCATTTCGCAACTGGACTCAGCTGCAGTTGGCTGAGCAGGGGAAAAGGCTGCAGGGGAGGGGGAGAGGAGCAGGTCACAGGCTGGACACGTCCTCTGGAGCGGGATCCAAGGGCTGGAGCCAGCTTAGGTGGGTGTAGGAGCAAGGGCTGACGGAACTGGAACCGTTTGGTCAAGATCAACCTGTTGCCAGCTGATCCTTTGAATTGTCCTGCAGGCCAGGCTGTTCACCTCGCAGGACTGCAGCCCTTGGTTTGCCTCACAGAGGTGAAGTCACTCTGTGGGTGACCTTGGGGCAGGGGCACTGAGCCCCAGCTGTCCCAGGGCAGCTCCAGCAGGAATGGAGCAGCTCTGTGCTGAACTCACCCAGATCTGCTGCTGTTCCACAAGCACTGTCAGGGGTCTCCTCTGGTTTTGGAGTGTCTGGAGTGGGTTCTAGCTGCCCACCTGTGTGCAGTGTTATCACCTCCGTGCCCGGGGCTCCTTCACATCCCTGCACCATCTCCCTCACTTTAGTCAAACTGCATTCAGATTTCCTTCTTCCCATCTGAGGAGTAAAAGAACTCTGAGGATTTGTTCCACTACAGTCCCTCTTCCCAGAACAGCAGATAAATGTTCCAAGCTGTTCCGATATGGTTTCAGATCTCATTTCTGTTGCTGAGGTACATTTTCCCTGCAGGCTCCATCACAGCCGTGGTGATTCACAGAGGGCTGATTTGCCACTTGTGCTCTTGGGCTGCTGCAAATCTACCCTGGAGCTTCCCACAGACCCAGGGGTTGCAGCTGGGTCAGGCTGGGCGTTCATGGGAGCTGCTCAGAAGGCAGAATTTCCACTGAAGGAGAAGCTCTGACACTCCCCAGGTCCTTTTGTTATTGAATTGAGATAAAAAGGTGAAATTTGGACATTTCCCACAAAATGTAAATGTAGGAACTGTTCAGAAGAGAAAGCCTTATTTAAATTATTTATTCCTGCTTTCCTATTAAGCAAAATCAGAGAAAACGAAGACATTAGGCAGTGGGAAATCTGAAATCTCTAGAAGGTTTGAGTCAATATTCAGCTATGTGCAGCAGTGGAAGCAGAAAGGCCAGAATGAAAGGAAGCACGTCAGTGCCATTGAGAGGAACCCGTGCAGGGTGATGAAACACCGTGTTTTGACATTGTCCTGGTGTAAAATTTCATTGAAGTTGACAAACTGCCGAGAAATATTTTGATTTTTAAATAGACTTTACTGGATGAGAAATCGCTCTGTTGAAAATTTTTCAGCTGGCTCTATTGCAAACTGAGTCACCAGCTGATGAGCAGACCCTGTCACTGCTGGGGAGGGCCGGAGACACGCGAGGGTCAAAGCCCAGGCTGGAGCAGCCACTCATCCAGCAGCGCTGGGCTGGAGCAGGGATGGAGCAGAGCGGGGTTTGGCACCCCGGGTGTCCAGCTGGCCCTGCTGGCTCTGCACAGGACACAGCCCAGGCTGTTATCACAGCAGCCACTGCAGAGACTGACAGGTCAGGCTCCTTGGCCAGCAGGCAGGCAGGTCCTGGAGCAGCCTCTCCACTCCAAGCAGATGTGGGATGTGGAAGCAGCAGGAAGGCAGCGAGGAGCTGCTCTCTGGAACAGAGCTCTGGAACATGTGCTCCTGTCTTCTGCTGGACAGGCTGTGCCAAAGGACAGCAGCACATCTGAGGAGCTGCTGGCTCAGAGTGGCACTGCTCTCGTGTGCATCCATGGCACATCAGTCTCAACCATCTGCTGACTCTGAAATCCACTTGGTTCTGTGCTCAGCTTCAGAGCGAGAGGAAACAAACACTGAATTCCACACCTGCCTCACGTCCAGTGATTCCTTGTGAACGAGTCAAATGATATACTGGAAGTGCTAAAAAATAACAATAACCTAACGCTGAAGAAGGGCTGTCAGTCAGAAAAACGTGTGCCCTGGTTTTGGGTACACAACCATGTGCTGCTCTGTCTCTAGGGTGAAAACTCAGCCAGGTCAGCCCAAGTGAGGAGCTGCAGTCCAGTCTGGCCATGGCTGCACTGGGGAAATGTAGAAGGCAGATCAGAACATCTCCCCACTCTGAGGTTTCCTCAAGAGCTGTGCATTCAGACTCTTACAGGACAGGACTGGTGTGAAGAGTTTCAGAGCTGGAGGATGAGTGTGGTGGGTTCCTGGTGGGAGATGAGACCGTGGATGCCTGCAGGAGGCAGTGACAGCTCAGCAGTGACACGAGCTGTGCTCATGGGTGAGCCCCAGGGTTTGGGGTGCTGTGAGCTCTGGGGTGCTGTGAGCTCTGGGGTGTGCTGTGAGCTCTGGGGTGCTATGAGCTCTGGGTGTGCTATGAGCTCTGGGTGTGCTATGAGCTCTGGGGTGTGCTGTGAGCTCTGGGGTGTGCTGTGAGCTCTGGGGTGTGCTGTGAGCTCTGGGTGTGCTANCTGTGAGCTCTGGGTGTGCTGTGAGCTCTGGAGTGCTGTGAGCTCTGGGTGTGCTGTGAGCTCTGGGTGTGCTGTGAGCTCTGGGGTGCTGTGAGCTCTGGGGTGCTATGAGCTCTGGGTGTGCTATGAGCTCTGGGGTGCTGTGAGCTCTGGGGGTGCTGGTGCTGAGCCTGGCTGGGTCACAGGCCATCAGTACCTGCCCAGGGGACATGGGAGCTGTCCCCTGCCAGTCCCAGCCCTGGGACATGCACAGTGAGCTCAGAACTGACACTGCAGGAGGGAGTCCTGCAGAGCTCTGGTTTGCAGTGAAGGATTGCTCACTTCTGACCCTTAGGAAGCTCTCAGTAAACAGGTGATACTTTTGTTTGTTTGTTTGTTTTTGTTTGTTTTTTTAATGTTGGGAGCATCTTGGGTAACTTCTCCTGATTGCATTTTGGTGTGGATTGAAGGTTAGAGTTGGACACACCAACAACTGATGGGCTAAAAAGGAGATTTCAGGTGCACATGTGACAAATGCCAGCTCAGGAGGTCCCACTATCAGCCTCACCTGGCTTGATAACCCAGGGCTGCTTTTAGCAACCTTTTCCTTCTCTCTGAGGTGGCCCAAACCTTTCCACAGCTCCAGGTATGCAAAAAGCACCACTGGCAGCAAGAAATTGATGGGTAATTTGTAATGAATAATTTAAATTATCTAAATACTGCCTTTTTTTCCAGCATATGAACTGCCTATATGAAAAGGTTGCATTTTTCTTCGAGAAACTTGTTATTTGGAAGGTTTAAAAAAAAAATCTCTGAAAAGAAAGGAAATCTTGGTCTGGAGCTTATTAGTGAGCAGTTTGTTGTTAGTGTTTGATAGTCCAAGTCCAGGCTGTCTTGCATGTGTGCACACAGCTCACATGGGCCTGATTAAATCCCTAAACCCAGGGAGATTCCTGCTGGCACTGCTGGGCCATGGAGAGGAGCTCCTCATCTGCAAGGACACTCAGGTTTCTCCAGGTTTGCACTTGGCTGTAGCAATTCTCGTGCTTGCTGAGACCCTTCAGTATTGGCCCAGCATTGGAGAGTTCAGGGAACAAACCTGGCTGAACTCCTCTGGCACAAGCCTGGCTGAGCTTTGGGCAGCATCTCTGTAAGCTCAGAATTTAGCCAGGATTTTTAACAGGTTTTATGCAAACAGCTCCTTGGGCAGAGGAGAGGAGCCAGCCTGGTATTTAAAGGGCTAGAATTGTGTGGGATGAATTTTCTGGAAGTGCCTTTCCAGTTTCCAAGCCCAGATCCCATTTCTTTTCATTCTCTTGTGTTGGTTTGCCCACTCCAGCTCTCACTGCTGCTCTGATCCTGACTCCTAAGCCCTGGCAGTGCCCAGGGCACTCTCTGCCCCAGGGCCACCACAGGGCTGGGTGGGCCACAGGTGGCCCTGTCACCGTGGAGCTCCTGGGACATCCAGTCCTGTGCTGCTGCCATCGGTCTCCATGGGTTTCCAACCCATTTCTGAACTCCCAGCTGGAGTTTTCTTGTATCTTCAGGGACCTACGAAAATCTGGTTCTGCAATGTGGATTCCTTTGACTGTCCCCAGGAGCTCTGAACTCTGAAAATCTCACTCATCCCCTGCTCTTTGCCTGCTGGAGCAGCTCCACAGCCCAACTGCAGCAGCATTTGTTGTCTTCTTAGAGCATGGAAATGCTGAACAGGAGCAGGGGTGCTCAAAGAAATACTGAACAGGAGCAGGGGTGCTCAAGGAAATGCTGAACAGGAGCAGAGGTGCTTATGGAGATGCAGAACAGGAGCAGGGGTGCTCAAGGAAATGCTGAACAGGAGCAGGGGTGCTTATGGAGATGCTGAACAGGAGCAGGGGTGCTCAGGGAAATGCTGAACAGGAGCAGGGGTGCTTATGGAGATGCTGAACAGGAGCAGGGGTACTCAAGGGGATGCTGAACAAGAGCAGGAGTGCTCAGGGCTGCTTCTTGAAACAGAGTGAGCACTGAAAGCACAAACTGCTCTTGGAGGGAGAAAAGGGCATCCCTTGCAGCCCAGGAAGGTTCAGGGGCTTGCACAGATCTCTTCTGGCTCCTGATCTTGGCTGTGAGTCTGGTCCCCCCCACAGCCACACGTCCTGGCTCTCTCAGGAGTCTCCCAGTTCGCCCTGGTGATGCAAACTCTGCTCAGCTTGCCCAGCAAAGAAAGCTGGGACACAGCTGGAGCACAGGGAGCAGGACAAGCCCTGCTGCCCTAGAACAGCCCTGTCCACACATCTGAACACAGGAGATGTGTCCCAGCCTTTGCCTGGCACAGCCCGAGGGTTTGCCCTGCTTCCCCAGCAGCTGCTGGGACCCAAACTCCTCCAGAGCCCAGCTTTTGTCTTCTCCCAGCTTGTCTGCAAGGGGAGCAGAGAGAAGGCACAATGGGTGATGTCTTTTAAAGCAGAAAGAAGTGATATTTCTTGGTGGAGTCAGCGCTCACAGATGCAAGGAGGGACTGGAAAATGAGGAAGGAGCAGAGCCCAGCTTCCATAGCTGTGCACAGGGCCACGGGCTGGCCAGCACGGAGCAGGAGCACTGCCATGACAGGAGGCTGGCGTGGGATCATCCCAGATTATGAGTGCCTCTTGTTTTATAAGCAAGGTTCTGGGGGAGGAAATGTGTTCTGGAGTGAAACTGGTGATTGCACAGGCACGCCGGCGATTAAGGCTGCAGTGGGTGGGCAGTCTGTGGGGGCTGCTGTGTTAACTCCAGCCAAGGAGAGGCACATGCTTTCCAATCTCAGCTATCTCAGTTTCAGGCTGCAGACAACCCATCAGGGTGTCATTAACAAGCAGTTACTCTGCTCTCAGTGCTGTGCTCTAAGGAAATATGTCAAAGGCATTTCTGGTGAGCGAGGGCTCGGTGCGATCAGATTGCTGCAGCCTTCTCACAGCATTCCATTCAGATTATAATACACAATAGTTCAGACCCTGCTGTGTCCCATTACTCAATTATGAAATTGCTTTAGAAGTTGGAGCTTACTGATTGGCTCCCAATGATTTCATACCCATCATATTTCTGTGTTTGTGCTCTTGGGCTGGCTGCTCTGTCGGGTTGGTTCGAGCCATTTCACTCCTCTGTTTCATGCACTTGCATATATTTTATACCTGTCTGTGTCATAACTGACTCCCTCAATATGCCTTGCAGCTCCCAGCCAGGCAGTGAAAGTGCACATTGTGTCTGAGGGCTGGTTGGGGCTTGGAGCCCTCCTGGCACTGGCTCAGGGCTGAGGGAGGTGGGAAGGGGCAGTGGGGCCAAGCACAGCCCCAAGGTGCAGGGCTCCTCTGCCTTCCTGCCCGGCACACGAGGGAGCAGGATGGGGGAAGCATGCTGGGGTGGCAACTGCATTTATTTGTGCAGCTTCTACCAGCCAGACTGAATCCTAAAGCACTTATCCTCCAAGCATCACAACCATTTGATCTGCCACCCATCAAAGCCAGCCTCTGTAAAATTCAACTTTGTTACTCACAAGAGGCAAGGAAGAAGTGATACTGCCAGTTGGTGAGACCTGCTCTCATGTGTCAGCTCTTTGCCCCCGTGGAGCAAACCTTCCTCCCTGGTGGAGGATTTGCTGGAGAGAGGCACTGCTGTTTTATGTTAAAGCAAGGATTTTACACCTGTTGGAAAGAAACCCAGGACCCCTGAAGGGATGGGGTTTGATTCTGCTGAATGACCCGATTTATCCTGTCCTGAGCAAGAGGAGAGTGAGCAGGAGTGAAGTCAGGAGGATTCAGCTTGTGCATCTTCGAGAGGGTCAGTCCTGACTAAACCCAGCCATGCAAGAACCAAAGCAAGGTCCTGCTCTAGATTTAAAACACTGTTAAGTGACCTAGTTCAGAGAGCCAAAATAAACTTGGGCTTTGAACTTTTCTAAAACGACTGCAAGTATCACTTTGAGCACCTATTGTTAATAACAGTGTTAATTTTCAGTGACATTTTGTGCCATCCAAAGGGAAAAGCTGAGGCTGATAAACTGATAGCACCATGCATTGCCAGAGCCTGTTAGAATCAAACTGTGTGACATCTTCTAGGGAGATGCTGAGATTACAAAAAAGTTCTGTGCAAAAACGTCCTTGGTGTGCAATTAATGTTCTGCCTGCTCTGTCAATAAAAGAATGTGATTGGGAGCCGGGGAGCTGCTCAGGGGTTGGTGTGTTTGGGAGTGGGGATTGGCCTCAATCTGCTGTTCAAGGGGAGAGATTTCTTAATAAACCCCTGAACTCTGCTGGTCCCTCAGAACCTTGGGTCGAACCCTGGGAATCCTCTGTGGGTTAAGCCCTCGCTGGAGACATTCAGACACATGCACAAATGAAGATGAATTCAGGACACTGGATCTGTCTGGCTTGTTTTTAAGGAACAGTTTCTTTCCCAGAATCAGTGTTTAGCATTTTTTTGTTCCTCCAGCTCAGATGAGACCACCAGCAGGTTTGTTTCACCCTCTAGGTGTTATCAGGGAATTACTGGAAAGCAGCATGACTTTCTGTAGCTTTGATGCTGTTAAAATGATAGCCCCTTCTGCCTACACAGGGATGTAGCTAGAAGGTCTTTAAAAGGTTTCAGCTCATGGTTCCAAGATGAGTTAAAGCTTTGGCAATGGCAACAGGATCCTCTCACCTGCCAGCAGATAAGGATCATCATAAATGTTCACCATTCTGGGTTGTGCTGTTCAGTCAATTGAACACTCCAAAACTGTGCCATTTACATTTTTCCCTTTGAGGGTTTCCCCTGGATGTGATCGTTCTGACAACCTGCCACACCGCTCAGTGCTTATCTCCCAGGGTTATTTCATGTATTTATTAACTCCTTGTGTTTACTTATTTAAATATTCTCTGCAGATGAGACATATGGCAATTGCTGGCCAGCTTGGTCTCAGCTGCTCCCCAGATCCAGCTGCTAATATCATTTCATAACTTGGCTCGTGCACTTCAGATCTGTACCAAAAGACTCTGTTTTGAATTACCATTATATTTGATATTAATACTAAGCAAACTCACAGCTGTCCTACATTGCTGTTTCCACCCTCCCTGGAATTCAGCTCTCAGACAGAGGACATAACACTCTTGTATGTCTGTGTCTGCAGCGCTCAGATCTGTGCTGGGCTCGTGCTGCTTGCAGCAGAGATGTGCTCATTGTGGCTTTTCCTAGGACAGGCCTGGGTCAGACCTGACCTGGAACCTTCTTCCAGAAAAGCCACGGTGACTTTCAGCTGGGCAGCCCAGGAAGGACTTGCGTGCAGACATCCAAAGTCTCTGAGGGTGTTTGGGATGGGATTTCAGAAGTATTTAGTCACCTAAAGAGGAGGAATGGTGTCTAGCAGGATTTTCCAAACCACACTGGGCCCAGGTTCTCGCTGGGGCTGTGTGTGTGTCTGCAGTCGGAGGAGCTGAGCTCTGGAGCACACTGGGGTGGGGGGCTCCATGCCCTGGACACAGCTGCAGGAGCACCAGCCCCCTTGGGAGCCTGAATGCCAGCCTGGAAACCGAGCTCACATCTCACCAGCTCTGGGGAATGGTCTCGTTCATTTATCCTCTGCAGAACGAGCCCTCCCAGCCCACCTGCACTCACCTGGCTGGGGCTCAGCTGTGGGGGTGCCCAGGACAGGCATTTCCAGCCTGTTCCATCACTGGGACTGCACAAACAGCCCTCATCTGTGCAAATGACACTGCAGGCAGCTGTGCCACCCTAGGATTTGCTTTTTCTCACAGAGGCAGAGTTGTTAGGGATCAAACAGTTGGGTTTTTTGTGCTCTGAGTCCTGGATGAGCAATGCCCACAGCCCAGGGCTGCTGGTGTGCTCAGGGCCTCATTTCTTTAGCACAGGGGGGATGTGACCTTCTGCCAGTGCTCTTTCCAGAGGCAGGAGCTGAGCCTGTGCTCACTGACAGCTGGGTATTTCTGCTGGTGACAGCTAGCAGGTCACTTCAATGGATGAAAACAGAGAAAAGGTGTGGGTGCAAATGGCACCCTGAGCAAAGCCCTGGCACAAAGGGCTGGAAGCACCTCGGGTGGCTCTGGGGCGTGCAGCAGCCCTGGCACAAGGAGGGGCACAGCCCCAGCCCTGCAGGGAGACGTGGCCAGAGGTGGCTGAGGTGCCCCTCACCTGGGACACGTCCAAGGTACACCAGGATCGTGCTGTGCAGCTGAGAGCCAGCTCCTCGCCCTCCAGCCTCTGCCTGCTCCTCACAGAGGATCCAAGTTTATTTAATCTCAGGTTTCCTGCTGAAAAACGCTCAGTGAGCATGAAATGCCTTTGAACTCCGGGGGCTTTGCTACTGCCTGTGACAGGGCTGGGAGTGCTGCATCCATGGCAAACACCTCTGCTGGCCAGGACAGAGCCCTCTGTGGCCCTGCACGTTTGGGGAGCAGGCTGGGCACAGCCTGTGCCCCTGGTGCCCTCACCCACAGCACACACCGAGCTCCAAGGGAAAGCATTTCCAGCCCAGACAACCAACAGCTGTGAGGGGCTGGAGCCCAGCAAGGAGAGATAGCCAGGAAACCCTGTCCACGAGGAGGAGAGGGGATTTATTGCTGAGTGCTGCAAAGATGCGCACATGCTCCTAAAAAAACATTCGTGGTGCCAATGTGAAGATTCAGTGCATTGTCAAAACAAGCCAAGATCCTTCTGAAAACCAATTGCTCTGGTTTGTGAGGCTGCTCTGCGGTGCCTCCGAGCCAGCAGATGTGCTGGGGTTGGGAGAGCCTGAGGAGAGCCTGAGGAGGCTGGAGGGGCTGAGCTGAGCACATGCAGGGGATCCTCTGCCACAGAAGGCTGTGCCATGGTCCCTGGCACAGCGTGTGCCAGGTGCTGGCTGGCTCTGGGGCAGAGGGGCTCCTGAGCAGCCTCCACACTGCAGGAGGCACAGGAAATCCTCTGGGAATCCTCGCTGCCACCCACTTCAGGCACAGTGATGGAACAGAATAAAATAAGACAAAAGCCACATGCTATTTATTGTAATCCTTTCATGTGACTGCATGTCATGAATAACAAAGAGCATTTTGAAGAGAGAGGTCATGGCTCTCATTGGGCTCACTGTGCTGGTAGCAGGGCAGCAGAGGAAGCCCCTGTGCACCTGAAACCTTGTCTGCTCCTCCAGCTGCTTTGGGCTAGCAAAAGCTTCTCCTGCCCCAGCAGTACCCCTGTTAGCCTAAGAAATAACTGTGATGCTTCTGATGTGCTGCTCTGCTCCTCATGGCAGCAGGGCTGTTCCACCCAGGACAGACAGGGCAAATGAAACTGGAACCAGGTCTGACACGTCTCTGGTGGATGTACATTCATTTACTGCCTCAGCAAACAAAGAACCCTCCTCAAACATCTATTGGATGTGTGTTTGAAGCTAGAGTTATTAATATTTATTTTATTCAGACTACAGCACTGGAATTAACAGCACAAGCCAAGCAAAGGTTAGAACTTCTGGTGGGATGGGTGGAGATGCCAGTTCTGAGAGTAAATGCATCAAAAATCAGGAAGCTGAGGAACAGGAATTCTTCATTTCCTGCTTCTTTGTTGACCTTTTAGCTCTCCCAGCTCACACCTCTCTGGAGTCAGTGCTGATGTGCTCCTCTAGATGCAGTTTCCATCTCCAGCCCATGCTGGGAGCGCTGCTGCTCCCACCGTGCACAGAGGGGAGCCTGAAAGCTCCTGTTTGGGGAAGAGACTGCTGAGAGCAGAACGGCTCCAGAGCAAATCTGGGCTGCCCCAGCTGCCAGGGTCAGTGCTGGGTGCTGGGGGAGTCTCAGCCCTGTCCCAGGTGAACACTGGGGGAGCTTTTCACCCCCAGGTGCTGAGAAGTGAGGATCCCATCCCAGGGGAGGTGTGCTCTGTGCTCTGTGCTGTGTGCTGATGCTCAGCAGACTCTGTGCTGGAAGTGCTGCTGGACATGAGACCTGCCACCATTCCCAGGGGTCCCACCCCTCCAGGGAGCACTGGAGCTCAGTGCCTGCCCCTCCCCAGGGCTGCTGAGGGACACCCAACCTTTCAAAAGCCAGGATTCCCATGACCTGAGCCCAGCTCAGCCTCAGCCTGCCTCCTGTGAGCGGTGTTCTCTCTCATCTGAGCTTTAAGGCAAGCTCCAGCCTATCAGACTCTTGGCAGTAACTTCCACACCAGTTTGTTGTATTTGGACTTGAGATTCCCCCTTGACCCCAAAAGTCACACTAAAATGCTAAAAGTATTTTCTTTACTTGCTAAAGAAAACACAGAGGGCTTTATTTAGTTATTCAGAGCTGCTCAGCCATTCTGCAGTCACTTCATGATTTCCAGAGATGCTATCTGTGCTGTTGTCTCCCAGCTCAGGCTGCTCAGAGCAGCTCAGAGGGGAAGGAAAGCTGTTACATTTCATTGTCCTCAAAAGAGGGGAGAAAAATCCGACTTGTGCTCCCAACCCAAACAACTCTGCTGCCTCGTGCATTCTTGACAGCCAGGAAGGCTCCCTTGAAACCGTCTGCAGCCTTTAACTCCCTTCTAACAAGCTGGCCATTTCCATAGAGAAGATTTTTTCTCCATTGATTTATGAGCTTTAATTTATATGCAAGCCTGGAATACTTGCTCTGGGAAGAGTTCTACCTCTGGCCAAGCAGGGCTGAGATGCAGAGCACTTTCCCTGGTATGCTCGGTATTTCCACGGTGCACTGCAGCCCAAAACACCCCAATTGCAGAGCCAGCCTGGTTGGAGGTGCTGCTGAGCACTCTCCTTCCAGCCTGGCTGGGCCAAGAAGCTGCATTGCTGAACTGGGTGGGTTTGAGGGCTCTGGGAATCCTCCGTGACCCAGGCAGGCACAGTCTGGGCACCCAGGCAGGGTCTGGGACATTGTTTGACCAGGTCTCCATGGGTGGGAATGGGATTTTCCAATCTGGAGCTGACTCACCAGAGCCTGGGTGTAGGTAGGATTGTGCTGGTTCTGCTGTTTCCTTTGGAAATGATGGGGAACATTTGGTCCTTCCCTGCATCAGGTCAGGATCTCCTGACTGGCTTTGGTGCCTGGTGCTCTGCACCCTGAGCCCTGCTACCATCCCAAAGTGCTCCTGGGAGGACCCAGACTGCTGCTGCAGGGTGGTGGGGTTTATCAGCACATTTCTGATTTCATCCCATGCAGTGGAGGAGCAACACGCTTTTCATCCACTGGTTTGTCATCACCACTTGTGCAAGTGAGGGCATTGGTCCCCAAAAGCTCAGGACCCATGCTGAAACCTCTGGAGCTGGGTAGAACCTTCAGAGGCTTTTGACTGGAGTGGAAGGGGGCACACAAAGCCCCCCAGGCTGGATTCACTGGTTCAGCTCTGGATGGAGATGCTTGCACACCCTGGAGCTGGTGAGACCTGCTGGGTCCCCCATACAGAGCTGTGAGCTGGCAGCAGCAGTGCTGGCACCACCCTCGAGTCCTTCCCTCTGCCATCCATCCACCCCAGCTCCGGCACAAGCACCAGGGCTTCGTCCCCGACACCAGGGATGCTGCCAGCACCTCCAGATCCACATGGGAATGAGGAGAGGGGCTTGGGAGCAGGCTGTGCTTTGGGTGACACCAGGAGGGGTTGGGAAGGTGGGCAAAGCTGCTGTGGGCACAGCTGGAGTGGGAGCAGCTCAGCAGGGTTTGGTTCTGGGCAGGTTTGTTCTGCTCTGTGCCCAACAGCTGCTCCTTTCCTGGGTCACCATGGCTGGCTGATGGAATTAATTACTGATCAACTTATCAACTACTTATTAATTACTGATCAACAACTGGATCTGGAGTCTGGAAGGGTCCCGCTCCACCTGAGGAGTTCCTGGGCAGCTTCTCTGAGTCTGGCTGGCAGCAGCCTGTGGGGTCACCAGTGACTGCAGCAGGTCTCTGGCACAGAGAAGGCTCCATGGAAAGTGGTGCAGGGCCAGGGACCAGCCCTGGGGGGAGATGCTCAGTGCTGAGGATGCCTGGAGATGTGGATGGAGTGGTGTGAGGGACATCCCGGGAGGCTGGGAGTGTGGGTTTGGATCCAGGCACCAAGGCTTGCTCACACCCTGCTGATAAGCTGGCCTGGGGGAGAGGCAGGGGTTATTTATCTGTTTGGCTGCAGACAAGGCAGTAAAAGGTGATCTTTAGAAAGCTCAGAATGAGGAAACCTGAGTCAGAGACAGCCTCAGCTGCTTCCCTGCTATCTGTGTGCACTGAACAGGGTAATTCATCACCCTCTCTGGCTCATATAAAACTGCACTCTTGGATGTGACCTCCCTCACGGGACCCACCCCACCCAGCAGCACCTCCCTGAGCTCATGTCCCCTCTCCTTTCTGCTCCTGCCGTGTCCCCTGCAATGCTCTGCTCCTCCGTGCTCACCCCAGGGCTGGTGCTGAGCCAGGGCTGGCTCCTGCTGCTTCTTCATTCCCACCTGGGAGTCCCTGCCCTACCTGCCTCACCATCTCCTGCCTTGCAGCCTTCCCTCCCCACCACTTCCTCACCCTCCTCTAAATATAGGCTGTGTGGTTTGGGAGCAGCCAAACAGGCACAGCCCAGCGGAAGGCTGTGGTTTCTGCTGGTTCTCTTTGCCTACCTCGAGTGAGGAACCACCTTCGCACAAAGCAGAGCAGCCCTGGGGCAGAGAGGGAGCAGCAGGAGGGATCAGCCTTGGGGATCAGCTGGGGACACAGAGCACTGCAGAGCCTCTGTGCCCACCCTCTGGGCCACTGCTGCCCCAGCTCCAGGGAAGGGGACAGAGCCCAGCGGTGCTCAGAGCAGCAGCTGCTCCTCTCCTGAGAACACTTCTCCCCACCAACAGCATGGCATGGATTGCTCTGGGCTGCTGCTGGAAGCAGATAAAATGTTCCTTGGGATGCCCAGGAGCTAAAGCTGTCTTCAAGCACAACACCTCCAGTGTCCGACCAACAGCTCTCCAGGGAAAAGGTCTCAGAAGCAACAAAATCTGAACATACTAGTATGTATATAAATGTATGGACTTTATGTCTGAGGAATATAACTTGTCTGATATTAAAATCACAAAGGGCTGGGGGAAAAATCCCCTTTTAGGACAGTGTCATACACAGCTCTCCTCGAACCCCAAGGCTTGGAAGGTTGTTCTCATCTGCATCAGTTTGTCCGACAAAATAGAAATACTACATGTATCTGTGCAAATTTCCTTTCCAGAAAGGAAACTGCACAATCTCTGTAAATCCTGGGGCTGAAGAGATGAACTGAGCAATCCCTGACCTTTGATTTGAGGGAACCAACAGGGTTTTGTTGTGTCCTTGGTGTTGCAGGGATGGACACTGCTGTGTGACCTGTGCATCATCCTCCTTGTCCGTGTTCCTTCCTTGCAGAAGGAAGTCACAGAGCTGCATGTCCTGCATTTCTTTGCTTTTTCAGTGTAAAGGAAGAGCCCCAAAGGCTCCACCCAAGACCCCTGTGTCAGTCCCTCCTTCATCTCGGCCTCAGGTCTCTGATTTCCCACTCGGCCAGGATGGAACAGCCCTGGGAGCTGACAGTGACTGCTCAGTGTTTGTGGTGCACTGCCAGTGGAATGACAAAAGAAGCAATTAGATAAAGACAGAAAAAGAGTCAGAATTTTTCTGTTCTTGATATCTAGCACAAACCTTGTTATCTAGAATTATTAGTACATTATCATTTCCACTGAGATAGGTAAAATATAATCCAGGCTTGTCCCTGGGTTGAATTTTGCCCTTAGGTACTGAAGTAACAGGCATAATCTGTGAGTTTGGCAGTGTTCAATACCTGTACTGAGCTCTGACCTGTGCTGGCTTTACATCCTAATGGAGACAATGAAATGTATTGAGCTACAAACTGGTTGATTTTCCACCAAACTGGAATGTACTGGAGCATCCATGTGACGCTGGTGTTGTGCTGGAAGGCCCTGGGTGATTCTTGGCTTTGAGGAGCTGGTTGGCATACGTGGTGAAAGCAGATCTGGGGTTTTTGTGCGGTGCATTGTCATGGGTTTAGCCCTTACTGCTGATTCTGTGTTTCAGAGCCAGCAGCAGCAGTGTTGTACATCCACAACTGTGTAAGTACAGGACAAGGGGAATATAAAATAAAACTTTCTGTGCTTCAGAGAGTGGAAACATAGAGTGAAAAGTGCAAGACAAAGTGGGAAAGAAAAGGGTTAACCATTTAAAGGATTGAGTCAAACAAAATATATCTGTGCAAGAGCCTCCCCAAGGAAGTCACTGAGACCACATTGCTTGGATCATTTAAAATTGGGCTGTACAAAGCAATAGGGAAATTCTGCAGGGAACAATCCTTCACTGGCAGGTGGGATGCACTCAATGACCTAATAAGCCTTTTCCATCTCTAAGTCCACAAGATGAGCCTGTAACTAGTGCAATATGGGTTTGCCCAGAGCTCCCAAGTGATGGCTGTGAGCAGAGCCAAGCTGCACCAAACTCTGTTTAAGTTAACTCTTTCTGCAGTTCTTTTGCCCCTCTCTGGTTCCTCTTTCAGCAGAATTCCTCCCCAGGCAGATCTTTCATACTCCCTCCGTTTTTTGGTGTGTAGACGTGTCAGACACACCCTGTGCCATCTGCTGTCCTTGCACAGGACAAGAGGGCAGGAGCACACCCAGCACCAGAGGGGATGGCCCTCCCAAGTAGAACCTGCATGAGGAGTGACCTGCTGGGCTGGAGGAGGCTACAAAACCATTCTGGCACAAATGAACCCTCTGGATGCTCCAGGCTCTCACTTGGGGGCAGTGCCACAGCCTCACATCACCTGAGTTCCCAGGCTGTGCGACCCCCTCTCCTCCAGGGGCATTTTAAGGGATTCCAAGGCTGCTGCCATCCGTGCCCATCCCTTGGAGAAAATCACCACCCTTGATCTTTTAGGCTGTGCTAAACACACACACACAGTAGAAAGCTGCTAAGGATAAAGGTGTTGGTGTCACCCAGCTGGGCAAACATCTTTGTTTTCCCCCTGATCCAGGCTGGGAGAGGGATGCAGCCCCTCCAGGTGCCCAGAGCCGGACAGAGATGACTGGGACCTCCCTGCTGCACTGCTCTCGAGCCTGAAGCAGCAAAACCTCCACCCTGCCCTTATAGTTGCTGGCTTTTCTCAGGTTTTATCAGAGCAATAACTCCCCCCAGCTGGAGGCAGAGCTGAGGGAGGGCTGGCAGTGCCCAGAGCACACACAGCACCAGCAGCACCTCCAGGAACAGGCCAGTGTTGGAAAGGGTCGGCAACAGGGCAAGGAAATTCTGATTTGTACCAAAACCCCCACGTCCTGTCTCCGCACTGCAGCCCATGCCATGGCTGCAGAGAGGCACAGCTGTGTGAACTGTGTCCAGCATGAGTCATGGATGGCAGCTCTGTCCTGCACGGAGCACGCGAGGCACAGCTCTCTGCTAGGAAAGAAAATTTCCCTTCGCAGCTTTTTAGGCCTTTTAAATATTTGTTGTGATTGCTGTACTAATTAAATTCAGCTGTTGCAGGTAATATAACTCTTGACAGCTTTTTCTTTTTTTTCTTTTTTAAGTTATTTTCTCCCTTTTAGAGGGCAAGTGAGCAGCACTTAAAGGTACATGGTCCGTCCACTGGGATGGCTGCTGGCAGAAATGCAGAGCTTTGATTGAACTCTGAAGTCATGGCTTTAAACCGTGCCAATTTGCCTTTGCCCCAGATGGGAGGGCACAGGCCACATCTGGATTTGTCCTTTCAACCTGGACAGGCAGTGATGGAGGGGAAGGGGCAGTGTCCATCCGCTGGGTCCATCCCCAGGTGCTTTGTGTCCTTGAGCACAGCAGAGCTCCCCTGCACTCCTCTCCTCCAGAGGGGTCGTCCAGCATCTCAGCCTTCAGCAACGTGGTTCAGATTTGCTGGCAGATGGTGCAGATGAGGAGGCAGAGTCTTACAGGAAAAGCCGTTTTTGTGGTCTTGTTCTGGTGCTGCGCCGTGTGTGGGGTTCAGGCTGCCCGGCCTCACCTCTCAGGTTGTCAAGGAGAATTTCTGCTTGTCAAAAATGATTCCAAGCGCCCTCCCTGTGTGTCCTCCAATGTTTTGAATTTTAAAGAGTAGCCTCGGGGCAGTATATTTAAAACATGATCTCAGGGAACCTGGCTCATTGCATTGGGAAGCCTAAAGAGCGAGAATGACAACGATAAATAGACATTAGGGGTGGTGGAGTCACAGCGGGGTCAGGGGCTCCCCCTCCCCCCCGATTTGGGCAAGTCCTGCCTTGCCTGGGTGAACCCCAGCCTGGTTCTTTGTCCTGGACGAATGCTCCTGTCCCCACAGGGGCTGTCACCCCTGCACAAAGCCCTGGGTGTCCCAGGGCTGCAGCATCTGCAAACCGAGCTCTGCCCTGGGACTGCAAAACATTGCCCTGGTACTGCAAAACACTGTCCTGGCATCTGTGAGCACTGCCCTGTGAGCACTGCCCT
>PYHW01009579.1:680322-692343 GCA_013186435.1 Turdus rufiventris
GGTAGTGTGTGCACAGCTCAGTGATTGCAACTAATTAATGCAATTAATGCTCTTGCCAGTTCCTGAGTGTTGGCTTGGCACTATGGATGACCCAGGAGGGAAATCTTAACATGTTATGAGGGTGGAATGTACTGAGAAGCTGAAGGAAGCTACAAAATTGGAGACTGATACTTCTCCTTCCTAGCAGTGGCTGATGGCTGTTTCCAGTCCTGCTCTTTCTCTACTGCAACTTCCAAAAATTCATCAGATCTTGGACATCCAGCATGGGTACCATTCCAGCAAGTAGCCGTTTATTTTATAAGGGGATTTAAATATTGTAAAACGGAATAAAATGCAGGTGTTTCCATTACAGACAAGTGAACTTTGTGTAAGCTCCACGAAGACGTGACTTCCAGATTAAAAGGGCTTTGCACAGCTCATTGTACCCTGGTGGAGAGGTGGATTTTTGGATCAGCTTGGGCAGAACTTTCTTTTGTGCTGTGCAGCCCCAAATTCCGCCCTGGCTCTGTTTGCTCACCAGGGAAGCATGTGAGGGAGGCAGCTGGGGGCCAGGCTGACATCTGCACCATTCTGAGAAGCTGGAAATTTGGCTGGATAAGCTCAACACCAGATTGCCCAAACACAGATCATTTCCATCTCATGTCTGGAGCCTGCTGAGGAGGATGGACTCTAATCCCACATCATCCCAGATCCCAGCCCAGGCTGCTGCCAGGGATGCTGGCATTCACCAAAGCAGGAGCAGAAATACATGTAAAACTTAGATTTTCACACTGGATTTTGGTGGCAAGGAATTAATTCCAAACACCTCTTGGAAAACTTCTCCAGTGATCAAACCCAAACCTTCCTGCCCATACAGGATCAGCTCCTCAGGAAGAGGGATTCTGTGGAAAGCCTTCCAACAAGGTTTAAAGACAATGGATGAAACTTCACCTGTGCCAGTTCACTGACCCCTGGTTAACACCAGCAAAAATGAGCAGACAGCCAAGGTAATAGTGGTTAATTATTAAATATATAATCAGTGTAACCATGCCCTCTAGAGGACTAAGTTTACCTTCATAGAGACAAAAGCAACCCTTGGGTCTGAACACTCTTAAAATCTGGGGAAAAGGCATTTTGATGTTTGCATTCCTTCCACATCTGAATCTAGACACGAAGCACAATTTCCCCACTGGCACCATACCCAACAGACCCAAGATGGCACTGACAGCTGGGTTTTACCTTTTGTAGCCACCTGGTGTCTCTGCCAAACAATTCATTCAGCTCATCCCCATCCAGATGTCAAAGGTCTGATCCAAGGTCTTAGTCCCAGCCACGGGAAAGGTCACTCGCACACGTTTGACTCAATGTGTTGAGTGTTAAATAAACAGTGTTCATGTTCCTACCTCCTGCTTTCCCCATATTCCTTTGCTTTGCTTTCTGCATTCACTGGCAATATCCCCAGCTTTCCTTGGTCAGTGTGGTTTGCATTCCCAGCTGGCCTGAGCTGCAGAAATGCAGGTGAGCTCCATGTGAGTGCAGTCTGTCTGTGGGGCTGAGGTGGCCCCACTCATATGGGGCAGGACCAGGGGTGTCCACAGGGACCCGGCTGCCCCACCCTCCTCAAGGAGACAACAAATGCTTCAGCAGCTTCTTTTTGGCCTAAAGCACCCACGTTTTGAGATCAGAACCCACTGCTGTTCGTGTGTGAGCCACAGCCAAGCAGCTGTGTGCCAGCTACTTTGGAAACAAAACCCAGAAAGGACCACAGGAAAAGCCAAAAGATATAACAGGAAAAAATAGAAAGGAAATTCTTGTCAGTCCAAGCAGCCCAGGGATGCAGGGCTGGAGTGTGGCTGTTCAGGGACAAGCACACAACAGGGAGCTCCTGCTCTTGCCCTCCACCAGAGAATATTTTGCCATCTTTTCCGTGGCACCTCACTTAGTGTCCCAAGGCAGGCTGCTCCCCATGGGTGTAAGGGACAGAGGTGGCTGGAGTGCAGCTCCAGCTCTGTAGTTATGTTGAGTGAACCCAAAATAGTTTGGACGTGGGGTTTTCAGAGGCTGTACCATCAGCTTTGCTCTTGTCCTTGAGCCTTTGGGGTGTGAGACACCAAACATGCTGCAGCTGTCAGACATTGCCTTTCAAACCCACTCTGGGGACGTTTGCTTTTTCTTCCTTTTTTAAATCCCACTTGACGGGATTCTTGTTCTTCCTGAATTTTCTCTCAGTACAAGGATATGTGTTTTTTTCCCTTGGTTACTTTGACTCTGCTGACCTGGTTTCTTGCCTTCCTTTGGAAATGTTGAGGTGTCTGGGCAATGGAGAGGATGAATCAGTGAACATCAGCGGGTCTGGGAAAGCCACGGCAGAAAGGAGCGCGGGGAGCAGAGAGGATGGCGGGGCCCGAGGAAACAGCTGGGTTATGGAGAGTTCTATCACTTTCCCTTTTCTCCCCAAATTTTCATCAGCAGCCAACATTGCTGCCTGAGCAGATGCTGCCCTTTCTGTCCCTTCTCAAAGACCTGGTGCCCAGTTCAAAGGACAGCACCCAGAGCACTGCAGGGGCAGCTGAAGGACACCCAGAGCATCCCAGACTTTCTGGGACAGAAGGGATTTGCTGGGAAGGGCAGGTCTGACCCTCAGAGGGCTGAGCAGGGAGGAACCTGGGGTTTAATTCCTTCTCAGAAACACCAGGAGCCTCATTTTGGGATCCTGCTCTGCCACTCAGAGCTCAGTCACAGCCTGCTGTGGGTACAGCACTGGCTTCAGCTGCAATAAACACACCTGAGACACAGGCAGAGCTTTGGAGGTGGCTCATGAAGGGAGAAAACACACACCAAGTGACCATGTGATGTAAAGGGCATTGAACATTTGGCACACCAATAATGAATAAATGCAGAACAATGTAAGATGACGATCCAATAAAATAGAGGATGTGATCTTTAGATACTCTCCCTACCAAAAGTTGGGAGTAATATTCTAATATATCTGTTGTATTTTTTAAAAAACCTTTTCCAGAGAAGAAAGTGATTGAAGTATAATTTAGGTGAAAACCATTCCTCAGAATTAAATATCCTGTGTCTTGGCTCTGGGGCAGGGGTGCACAGCATCTGAAGGGTTTTCAGTCACCTCCTGATTTCAGCTGGGTTCATCATGTCTCAGCCACAAGGACCATCACAGGTTTCTTACTCTCACAGAGAGGAGCTGGTTCTGCTTTGATTTCCAAAAAGATCCATCCACTGCAGCCACCTGCCACAGCAGTGCCCTGAGCATTTGAAAAGTGCTGTACAAAAATGCAGGTTTGTCATTGCAAACAAGGGGTTTTCTCCTACAGTCAATCGGATCTGAATCAAATGTGTGTTGAAACCAGGACTGAAAAAAGAGTGTAAGAGTTACACAAAGGGATTGCAGCTCTGCCAGGGCTCAGTAACATTCTAGAGCTTGCTCTGAAATGGGTAAATATTTTTCAAATTCTGAATGTTTGATACAGCTACAGTGATATTCTGGTTTTACTACATTACTAAATCACATTACAAATGAAATTTAAAGG
Organism: Turdus rufiventris; assembly: GCA_013186435.1. NCBI lineage: Eukaryota > Metazoa > Chordata > Aves > Passeriformes > Turdidae > Turdus > Turdus rufiventris. The sequence continues at coordinate 683,853 of PYHW01009579.1, forward strand.
TAGTTGACAAAATAATCTTTATGTCAAATGGGTGAAAAGTGAGTTCGCCCTTTGAGAATGTCATTCTTCGGTTTTGTAGTGTCCCTTAAAGGCTAATCTAAAAGAAAATTAAATTAATTTCATGCTCACCACCTTTAAATTGCAGAAGTGAAAACCTTTCAGGACTTGCCAATTACTAAGGAAACTTCATAGCTGGATTATTCCCAAATTGCACACCCTTTCTTTTAACCACTAAAGGCACACACATGGTTTTGATGGGTCATAAAAGAACAGGTTGCTTTTTCAGGACTGAAAGAAGCTGTAATTACTTCCCTTGTTTGGTGACTTCCTGATTTCCTTAGGTTGTTGTGGGTGATCCCATTCTGCTGAGGTAATTGGAGCTGCTGCAGCCCATGACCCGAGGGAATGACCAGTGCCTTCTCAGCACCTAAGGAGTGCAGCCCAGGAAAGCAGGGCACCACCCTGCCCTGAGTGCTAGGGGGGGCACTTTAAAGGCTTTTGTTTCACAGCCCAAGAAAATCGTGCCTCTGATTCTCTGACACCAAGCTCAGTCAACTACAGGTACAGGGAAAATAAAGGAGTCTCCTTCAGGCAGGAATAGGAGAAACAGATCTCCGCAGAGAGGTGAGCTTCAGATGTTTCTGCAGGCAACCAAATGCTGCCATACCAACAACAGGAGGTGATGAACACTTCTCAAATCAGCTTGTCTGCAACATGAGGTGTAATAAAGCAGGCTTGAGGGGGTGCATGGCTGCAATGAGTGGGTTTCTCAGTGAGAACTGAACTACCTAGGCATTAGAAATAAAACCACCAGGTTCCCAAAGGGCGGCACAGGCTGGGCGAGTTGTCCTTCCAAGGGCACCTCTCAGCTGAGGACCCTTCCTTCCCAGCAGGTGACACGGGCAGCCAGCCACCAGCCCAGCAGGGCTCCCCAAAAGGCATTTCTGGCTCAGTGGAACTGCAGCTTGGTTTGGGCTCTGCCGTTTCTCAGGTGGGTTACGTTACCTCTCTGCTCAGAAGGACAAACCTGGATTTGCTGTGTGCTGTCTGAAGTTGGGGTGCTGACACCAACTTGTGGGTCCTGATCCAGGGTACCCTGGATCTCAGGGGGTTTTGGAACTCATGCTGTCTTGGCTGAAGGCTGCTGGGAGCTCAGTGCTCCAAGTAAACTGATGGGAAGAGGAAAAATCAGCCAAGTCTGAGGATGTGAATCACACTCAGCTTTTCCTGTACGACCCCAGGACAGTCTGGTGGGTCTATCCAGGTTTGAAATCTTGTAAGGGGTGTGAGTACACAGAGGAGCTGCAGTGAGATAAATGCCATTTACACCATTGTGTAAATTCAGTTTAGTCTGTTACTCAGAGAACAACAGCTCGTGTATTTCCACACCAGGGGAAAAGCAATGGGCAAAGAGGGGGCTGAGATGTTGGTAATGAGCAACTGAATTCATCTCCCAGCAACTCAGCCCCAGATTATTAAACTATGAACTGATGTTAAAACACCAACCAGGAAAGAGTTGGCCTCTGGGATGTCTTCAAGTGGCCAGAATTTGCTAACACTTAAACTACCTAAATCTTACAACATCTTCAGAAGTTTTCTTTTTTTTCTTTTTCAGAGACATCTGACTGCAAGGAGCTGCAGACATCCACAGCTGGCACCAGCAGAAGGTGTCACACACAGAATCCAGATGTCCTGCATGGCTGGGAAAGGCACAGAGAGCATAGAATCCTCCAGAAGCCACCACGGAGGGCAGTCCTTCCAGAGACAGGTGATCAGTTCATCCTGGCAAAGGCTCACTCCCTCATCTTTCCTTTCTCAAAGCTCAAGAAAACCTTTTCAAAACATTAAAAAACCTGCACATTTCTTTAAAGCATCCTGACAGTTTGAGCCTCTCCAACCAAGTTGCTTTTCCAGTGGCTGGCACAAACTGGATGCAAGATCATCCACTGTAGCATTTCACATCAAGCAGGGCTGAAAATTAGTGATTGAGGAGAGGTCTCCTCACACTGGGAGCTCCAGGAGCTTTTGTTCACCTGATCAACATCACCATCAAGGACCTCAAGATGATGTGAAGAACAAATTCTTTTATTTCATTATGGTTCTTGACATCCATGGGGAGGGAAGGAGAAGCAGAGTAGCTGCTGATGATACTGCAATAACATTTATGGAAGGCAGAGTTAGAGCAGAAACCTGAGCCTGAGCCTGGGAGGGCACACGCAGAGCACACGCAGTGGGGTGAGGGGGGAGTCCTGGGAAAGGGATAATGCAGAGACAGATAATAAATTATGGCCTGCACTGCTGTGCAGCAGGAAAAAAGAATCCTATCTGTTAATTGGGGCAGATCAGATTTCTCTGTGTGGGGTAAAAAGGTACGTCCAGCTCCCCCCCTCCCCCAGGACTGTCAGCACCACCAGACCCAACACCTGCAGACCCCAGATTCAGCATGTGCCTGCAGAGGGGCTGAGGCTGGGGGTGAAGATGCCACCACAGCCTCCAGGCTTTGCTGGGAGATATCTGCACATCTGCCACTGCTCCTGCTCTCAGAGCTCACTGCCATCAAAGCTCCAGCCTGGCCAGGAGCGGGGGGAGCAGAGCTGTCCTGGCCGTGGGGTGGGACACCAGGGCTGTGACAGCATCCTGCTGCCTTTTCACCTGGAAGCACCTCCCAGCTCGCCTTCCCAAATCAACCAGCCTCACAGGAAAGCAGTGTCCACACAGAATGTGGGAAGGAGTAGAGCATCAGTCCCACATGGGTGAGCAGAGTTATTTGGGTTGGAAAAGACCTCAAAGATCATCGAGTCCAACTGTTAACCCACCCCTAAACTAGGATCCCAGGTGCCATATTCATACAGCTTTTAAACCCCTCCAGGGCTGGTGACTCCATTCACTGTGCCAGGGCTGGATAACCCCTTGGGGGAAGAACTTTTCCCTCATGTCCAACCTGTGCTGGTGTAACTCGAGGCCATTTCCTCTTGTCCTGTCTCTTGTTCCCTGGGAGCAGAGCCTGCCTCCCTGTCAGGGAGCTGTGGGGAGTGAGGAGGTTCCCCCTGAGCCTACAGATATCAACTGCAGCCCTCCAGTTCTGTCACTCACCCCATCATGTCCCCATAAGTTAGTAGTGGCCTTAAGGGATGAGGTTTGGGATTATCTTGTTTGGTTGCTGTAGAATGAACAGCCAAATTTGTCAGCTCCCAGGGAGAGACGTGTCAAAAGCTACTGGGAGATCCATTAGGTCATCAGCTCTCCCTTTGGGGACACAGCCACCACCAGGCAGGCCAGCTGGGACTCTGGCTGTGTTGAGAAGAGGCACAGCACTGTCCAGGAATGACAGCCTGAGCCCTCCAGGACAAACACAGACCGGGGATAGAATCCTCCTCCTTTACAAAGCTCCCTGAAGGAGCAGGCACCGCTGGCAGCATGGCTGGGGGAGCTCCCAAGTGAGGGAACAGATGCTCTCTGCTTCCCTGCCCACCTCCCCTCCAACCCATCTGACATGCCCAGAAAGCAGAGTATGGAAGATGATGATTAATAGCTTTGTTTACTTTTTTTCTGATCTGTTATAACAGGCAAGGAGATAACATTTGTTGAAATACAGATCTGTCATAAAAATAAGCAACCAAAAACACAAGTAAAGGGAAACAGTCTCCATGTCTTAACTTTCCAGATGTAAGTTTCTGAGTTCCCACTTGGGTTGTTATTATTATTATTACTACTATTACAGTAATAATAGGATTCCCAGTCATGGAGTGGGACCAGCACTCGTATAGAAGCACAAGACTGGAGAGCAGAGGTGAGTGCAGCCAGCCAGGGCAGCAGATGTTGCCTCGCCTGCTTTTTTCAGCATGCTGAGCTCTCATAACCACCACGTCCACCAGGGACCCTGGGCAGGGCCAGGCAGGCTGCTGGGACCTCACTGCACAGGGGCTCCAAATCCAGCCACACATTCTGAAGGCTCAGCCACACAGAAGGGAGGAGGAGGCTCAGGAGCAGCCTCAAACCTCTTCAGGGACTGTCCCATCCCTCCCAACATGGGTTTAAACTGCAGGGTCGGGAGCCAGGCTCAGGCGGGTCCAGTGCTCAACCTTCCCCCAAAGCTGGTCAGCTGAGATTTAGGGATTTGGCCCCTGTCTGCCACTGAGAAGGGCTTGCTGCAGACTCTGGATCCGAATTCAACCCTTCCCAAACTTGTGTGGGAATGCTCCGACCCATCTCTGTTTGTCTTGGGTAGGGGAGTCGCTGTGATGTTCTGCAGTGGAACTTTCCACTAGCAACAACACCAGAGACAAGGAGCTCATGCTCTGACCTTTATGAAACTATTCCTTAACAAAATTTACTCAAGTAAAGAATCCACAGTCCCAGGTTTTACTCATTTAATTGATACGGACATAAAATATTTTGCGTTGTTTTAATAATAGTTTGGTTTTCTGCTATTTAAAAAAAAAAAAAAAAAAAGTTCATTTCTCCGAACATATTTTTAGCAAAAATATTTTGCTTGAACTTTTTTCCTCTGCCTTCAAAGGTTGCTGCACAGTTCTGGGGTGCTAAATACTAAACTCACATTCTATCACTCCATCTCCTCCCATTTGGATGGTAATCACAGGATCCTGATGCCAAACTCTGGAAGATATTTTTTCCAGCAGCAGCATCTGGCTTCTTGGCAGAGGCGGCGCGCAGTTGTGCTGGCAGCAGTGGGAGCTGCCTGAGTCTGTCATGTGTTTAGGCTGCTGCAGAGCTGTCTGAGCTGCCTTAGACACTGTGTTCTGCTGACTGCCATCCCCTGATCAATCTGTGCTCCCTGCTAGCAGAGCTCTGTCCATCCCGATGGCATCTCTGCACATTATTCTTATTACTCACGAATAATCAGGTATGTTTGTGGAGCTCTTCTCAGCCCAGCAGAGCCCAGCTCCTGCTCCTGCAGATGGGAACTGCTCTGGAGCTCTGTGGAGGGACTGGTTTGTGTTGAATTTCAGGAGTCTCAGGCCAGCAGGAGCCCTTCAGGGGCCAGGTCCTCTCCCAGTGCCCTGCCCCATGCCAGGACCTCTCTGACTAAGCCCTGTCCTAAGAGCAGTCCTGTCCTAGGAGCAGCCCTGTCCTAGGAGCAGCCCTGTCCTAAGAGCAGCCCTGTCCTAGGAGCAGCCCTGCAGCCTGCACTGACCCATCCCAGGAGCCCCTTTCTGCCTCCAGTGCCTCAGTGCAGTCCTGCTCAGGGAGGGATCCCCACTCCTGCTGCTCAGCCTGGCACGGGAAATCCTGGAACCCACTTCCCTGCTTGCTAAAGATAGATCATGAAATACAGAGGAGTGAAGAATGGATTTATTCCCTGCCATGCAAATTCTTAGACCAAATTCCTGTTTCTGGAAAAAGATGCATAGGAATAAAACCCCCTCTGCTCAGCTCTGTAAGCCCTGTTAAACCTGAATTTCTCTCTCAGTTTGAGCCACTCAAAAACGCACCAGGGTGCTCATCCAGCTCTCCAGATTGTGATTAAGTCTTTGCCCTCCTGTTCCCACTGCTTTAAGAAGCACATTTCTTTAGATGTGCACTTTTCTTCCACAGGCTCAACACTTCGTGGGAGGATGAAGAGTTTATTTTATGACGAGGTTGTTAAGGATTTCGTTTTGCACCAGAATGGAAATGCTGAAGCCCAGAATTCTACCTGTGGCTTGAAATGGCTTTGATTTAAGAGATCACTATTGTGTTGAGGTTTTAACACTGATTTTGGATTACCAGCCTTGTTTAGTTCTAAGAACACAGCTCCAGAAAGGTGCAAATTGATCCAGAAGGGAAGGGTGAGGCGCTGCTCTAAACATACAAAAATAGTAATAATAATAATAATCACCATCATCACCATCTTCATCATCTGTGCAGGGATTTTCCACAAAAGCAAAACAGAACCACGCTGCTCCAGCCCCAAAGCTGATTTCTATAGAGAGACATTTGAAAAGCTTCCTGTGGTTTAACACAGTGTTTGAGAAAACAAAACAAAAGTTTGGACACGACTCGCTTTGTTTATTTACACAGTCTGAATTGGGAATTAATTTTGTTTCCCCTGCCTTTATATTGCCTTCTGCAGCTCTGGAATGGCAGGGGGATTTGTTGAACTATCTCATATCGAATTCAGGAACGAGTTTGTTCTTGTTTATTTACCAGCTGGATTCACCATCCCTAATTTCCCAGCACTTGCTGAGAAATGACAATATCCAACCATGTAAATGTGGAGTTTCAGAATGTCTGAATGACAGCCCTGACTCACTCATTTCCAGGCAGTTTTGCTGACATATGGATTCAGAGAGACCTGATCAGGTTTCAGACTTTTTCAGTTCTTTCTCTAAAATCAACACAGATGCCAGACATTTTGTGATTCACTCATCACTAATAAACAATCATTTTACTCTTGCAAAACCTCCTTCTCCTGCTGTTCCCAGCCCCTATCAGAAATGCTGCTTTAATAAACTCAACTCATGCGTTTCGTCTGCATTCACAGGAGTTCCTCCAGGGGTGATTTTGGATCAATATATTTAATTTGCTTTGTGGCAGAGGGGAACATTCCTTCCTCATATATGTGGTTTATTTGTGTCTATGCATTCTGCAAAGGAGAGCATAAGTCATTTAAGGAGCCAACTTAGGAAATGTAAGGAACCACATTAAGAATTTAGGGAGATGGATTACTTGGAGGGATTCCTTTAAGACCCAATGGAAGATATTTTGCTGAAAACCTTTATGAAGAACTAGCCCATTAAGCATCTCAATGTATTCCCAGAAATTCCAGAAATGTTTAATCAGATATTTAGAATTTCCAATATTAACCAGAACCGTTGCCAGTGGAAAGTTGGACTTCCAGCACAAGATTTTTGAGTTATTAAGGCAGATTTGCTTGTTGTTAAAAGGTGTTACTTCCCGGAATTCTACTGTGGAAGAGCTGGAGGAGGAACAGCTCATGGTAGCTGTGGGTTTCTTAGATATCCAGAAATTATAAGCAAATCTCAAGATGTACACTTTGGTTTTACTCAACAACAGAGAGGTACCAAGGTGAGGCTCTGAAAGGAACCCAAGGGATTCACGTGATTGCCTCAGAGTCCAAACATTTCTGGTCCATATCTCCAAATGTCTGCTGGAAACCCCAGCCTGTATCTGAGCATGAGAAAGGTTTTCAGGGCAGCACCTGGAGCTGGTGTGATAGCTCTGCCAGGAGCAGTGAAGGGCTGAACACTCCCAGTGCCCTTTTTCCATGAGAGTAAAGCAAGGTCAGCTCGTCCCAAGAGCTGCTGAGCCCCGCCCAGGATCAGTGTTTGCACAGAAAATGGGAATTGCTTTTGCAATGTGGGTCTGGCCTGGGCAGGACAAGGGCAGAGAACCCAAGTGAAACCCTCACTCCACTGACTTCAATCAATAACCTCCTGTGCCTTCCACTGAACCACGGTTTTGTGCAAATCCCTGTGGATTTCCCAACCTCGGAAAGTGCCCAGCTCCCTTCACACAGATTCAGAGCTGAACTTTGCTTACTCACCTGAGCACGTTCCCTCTTTCATCCAGTCAGTGCTTCGGGGCAAAGTCTGCAAACTGAGGGAAAAATCTTTCTAAGAACCCCATCATCTTTTGAGGTGTGCCTGGATTATTGTGGCAGTGAAGCGTGCCATACTCCTGAAAGGCTCAGAGCAATAAATCCAGCACGAGTATGGGACAGGTCAGGTGGGCATTTAGCACCCAGAAATACAAACCATGCACCTGATCTCTCTCTCTCCTCCCTGGGGGCAGTCAGGGGCTTCTAGTTTTGCTGTGGAGAGAGACTGAGATCTCAAATTAATCATGACTGAGGGGTGAGACAAAGCCCAAAAAAGGCACAAGCAGTCAGAGCACTAAAAGCCAGCATGCCTGTTCATCTGGGACAGGTCTCCAGCTCTGCCAAACCTTCTCCTACCTGCCAGGGACTTTGGGCCGTCCCCAGGCTGAAGCCAGCAGCTCTGCAATGTGGGGCCAGGGTGACAAATACACATCAAAAGGTGACACAGGGCACTGACACAGACAAGGCTCTTGTTCCCTGGAGGGGAAAGGTCTGCAGCTTTTGCAGAAGCACATGGACATTTACATAGAAATTAAGATTTATTTTTAAAGAATAATTTAGTGGAAAGTAGGAAAATGTATTCTCACAGTAACCTGTTCATAGGCACTGGCTAATTTAGCATTAAATCCCATACTCTCCCTGGCACTGCTGCAGAGGAAGGTATTTCCTGAACAGCTTGTTTCAAGTTTCATTCATAGGTACTGCCTAAAATTAGGTCCACCACTTTCATTCAGGTCCAAATCTTTTGCCTAGTGCAACACTTTAGAAACAGAAACTCAGCTGAATGTGCTCCATGCTCTGCCCTATTCCCCAGAGCTGGCAGAGGGCTGCACATCCCACCAAGGGCTGCCCGAGAGCTGGGCTGGCAGCAGGGGCTCTAAACCTGTGCCTAAGTGCAAAGCACCTGCTTTTGTAAACCTGTGCCTAAAT
>PYHW01009579.1:692393-710963 GCA_013186435.1 Turdus rufiventris
CCTAAGTGCAAAGCACCTGCTTTTATGGGTGATCCCACACTCCACAAAGGAACAAACCCACCCTTTGACTCTGGACAAAGCACATCCTGTGCTTTGGAGACGGAGATAAAACAAATGCTTGATGGCTGCAGTCTGCCCTGTGAGCTGGGCTCAGTGCTGGAGCTCTGAAACACACTCCGAGCCACAGCCAGAGGATGCTCTTGAATTGTGGCCAGGGGATGCTCTTGAATTGTGGCCAGAGGATGCTCTTGAATTGTGGCCAGAGGATGCTCTTGATCACATGGAGCTGAGAGCCTTTGGGAAGCACCAAGCTGCACATCCCACACTGTCTCACCCCAGAGGAGCTGCATTTCTTGTTGAGGCAAGCTGCAAAATCCCTGAGAGGGGAGGCTCGACACACCCACACCCTCCCAGCACCTCGGATTTGTTTTGATCCCCCCTCAGCTTCACCCCCAGCCTTTGTGCTCGGAATTGATTTTCATTTTGGAGCCTCTCCCAGGGGTGTGAGTGGCAGCATGCCCTGGACATTGTCCCGTTCCCAGGTCAGCACAGGTAACCCTGTGGCTGTGGCCACCTCATGGGAACTGGACACCCCAGTGCAGCCTCTGCCTGCAGTCTCCCCATCCCTGCTGGGGCCTTCCCACCTGCCCCAAGATGGAAAGGAAAAGCTCAGCTCTGGATCCTGGAGCTGTCTTGGTGCTCCCAGAGAGGGGACCCCCGATCTCCTTTGGGGCTGGGCTTTAGCAGCTCCTGCACTATGTACCCAGCGTGGATGTGGGCTGGTGGAATCCAGCCAGGGCAAGTGGGTGATGCAGGGTGCCCAGCACCACAATAACAACTCCAGAAATGCAAACAAACAATCCTGGGGTGTTCCAGCCCCCCGGCCAGGCCAGCTGGGCCCTGGCTCAGGCAGCTGGCACTCACTGAGGGACAAACGTGCTTGGAGGCCAGGCATGGCCGGAGCAGCAGGAGGCACAAACTGCTGGCAAACAAACAGAAAACAGGCACTTCCTTTGGCAAAATCCAAGAGGGAGAGCAAGCTGCCCATTTTTAGCACTCGTTAATTGTTTTAAAATCCATCCGACAACAGCTGCTAAATAATTTAGCATTTTGACCCATATGTCTGAAGCAACAAATAACAATAAATAAAACGCTGCCTGGGAGGGGAGTGGTGGCTGGGAGCCCCAGCACTCTGCAGCAGCTGCGGGAAGGCTCTCCTTGTGCCAGGGCTGCACTCTCCTCCTCTGTCCTTGTCACCAGGACAGGGACACTCCAGGTATGCTGCAGAGGCTCTTCCACGATCACGGGGATTGTCCTGTGCACCTCTCTGAGTGAACACCACTCCTCCCCGGGAGCCACAGCCAAAATCACTGGCGCACGCCCGAAGTTTGATTTCAACCGGACAAAGTCATTCGAGGTTTTTCGACCTGACTGTCAGGTCAAAGCCGTGGATCCCAACCCCAAAGCACTCAAAGTGGGACGTTCCTGGGGAAATCCCAGGGCCAGGAGGCCCGGAGCACACGAGGATAAGACGTCAGGAGCTGCTGCTGTTTTTACACCCGAGCCCTTCCAAACCACGGGGCTGGGAAGGTGCAGGCCAGGCCCGGTGCGTCACACCAGGCCGGCTGCCCTGGCTTTGTGTGGGCATTCCGGCACCAATTGGACACAGCCGAGCGTCTGCTTTGTGGGGAATGTGTTTCTCTTGCATTTAACTTGAGATTTGAAAAGCTTTTGCCTCCCTCCTCCCTTCCTCCTGGAGGCTCATGAATCACAGAGCCGCCAGACGAATGAGTCACCCAGCCAGTTCTTGGTCAAGCGTGCCAGTCTGGGAGGCTCAAACGGGATCAAATGGGAGCGGGCGGCTTTGTCGGTGACCGGCCATGTGTTCAGCCTCCTCGGGGTCATCCCCATCCTCTTTGTGAGCTGTTCCTGTCAGCTTGTAATTGCTCTTTTGTCAGGAAAACGTGTGAAAGCCTCCGGGGAGGGCGGCGGGCACAGCCTGGGGGGTTGCTGAGGAAGGGCAGCCCCCGAGGCCTCCCCAGGACGGGGCTGCAGCCGGGCCGATTGTTCCCCAGGGTCTCAGTTCATTGAGCTTGAACTTCCAGGCACGCCCGGCACATCCTCGGGCCTGTGAACCGGCCCTGGGCTGCGGCCCACGGCCCCGGGAGGGCCCCGCAGCACCGGGAGGGTCCCACAGCCCTACAGGTCCCACAGCCCTACAGGTCCCACAGCCCCAGGAGGGTCTCACAGCCCTGAGGGTCCCACAGCCCCAGGAGGATCCCATAGCCCCAGGAGGATGCCATAGCCCCAGGAGGGTCCCACAGCCCCAGGAGGGTCCCATAGCCCCAGGAGGGTCCCATGGCCCCAGGAGGGTCTCACAGCCCCAGAAGGGTCCCACAGCCCTGAGGGTCTCACAGCCCTGAGGGTCCCACAGCCCCAGGAGGATCCCATAGCCCCAGGAGGGTCCTACAGCCCTGGGAGGATCCCACATCCCTGGGAGGGTCCCATAGCCCCTCAAAGGCTCCCCGGCACTGCAGGTGCCCCAGCCCAGCTCTAAAACCCACAATTAAGGGCTCTCTGGTGGTGAGCACTGGTACAGACCACACACAGTTTAATAACTGGAAATATGGCAGGCTGAAAAACAGTTGCCTCAATTTATTCCAGAGTAGGAAACTTAAAATCTGCCACCAGCTTGTCAAAATCTCCTTTTTTCCTGTTGTTGTTGTTTTCCTTTTTGAAAAATAAGAGAGAAAATAGCTGGGGCTCCAATTCTCCCATGTTAAAATACTCAGTGGGGTCCTGTTCAGGCATTCAAAGAGAATCTTTGGATCTCCTGGGAGCCATCTGTTTCATTATCACTGAATTTGGCAGCCAGCTGTGCCCTCTCCCGTGTCTCCCATCCCTCCTGCTCCAGGAACAGCCACAGTGGGCAGGTGACACATGGAAATACATAAAGAGGGATGTAGGAAATGGGAAGAGGCCATACAACCAGATTTCCAGAAGCTGTCAGCAATCTGAACTCTATCCTCAGACAATTTGGGATATGTGAAAACATGGCCCAAACCCTTTCCTGCTGAACATTCAATTATTCAGCTCTCAGTCACCGTTCCAAACACACCTTCAGGAAGCAAAGCCCATCACCTGATGGACAGAGCAAGCCAGATCTGCTTCACTCCCATTCCATTGCAATGCCCTGCAAAGGAAAACTCTAAGAATAAAACATTGCAATGAAGGGATTGACCTTAAAACCTGTTTCTGTGGAGGGTGGCAGGAGCTGCTGGCTGTGGGATGAGCCTAGAGCTGTGTCTCTAACACCGCTTTGGTTCCTGCTCTTCCACTCCATCACAGGGACCATCTCAGGAGTCCCCTGCAAGATTCTACACTAATGTATTATCTTCTCAGCTCTTTGGCTGTAGCGATTCAGGATTTTCCAGAAAAGTTCCACCTTAATAACTTTCTATCAACGTTTCTAAAGTGACAGTGAAATATTTGCACCTCCAGCCATGTTCTCTGAGCTTGATTTTCTACAAAGGAACATCTTGCTTCTTTTTTTTTTTCTCCTCATTTGCTGTAAGCCTGGAGGTCAAGGAAGGTTTGATAGCTCTGGGATTAAACATTTATGAAGACGGAGCTCTTCACACCAGCCAAATAAAACTTGCTTTTAAATAAGGAATACTTACCTACACCAGGGAAAGTTTTTCATGGTGCCTGCTCCTGCCCTTTTCAGTGTAAGTGCTTGTTTTATCATCATTTACACACACAAAACCATGGCAACAAGGAAACACTGCCGTTGCAGTAATAGGAATGGCTGCTTACTTTCCATTGACCTTTTGCTTGGGAAAAGGAAATAATCAGAGCTTCAGCTGATTTTGAAGAAAATCAGATTGAACAGGGCCTAACAGAGGATCTGCCTTGAAACATCTCTATGATTTCTTCAGTTTGTGGAAGCCCATGGACACGGACTGCACATTTCTGATTCCTTCCTTCTGACAAAAAGCATGGAAATGTCAAGAAAACAAAACTACAGAGATGTGCAAAGATTTTCCCAAGCATCAAAGCATTCCAACATTCTCAAGATCCTTTCAGTGATGAAATTTCACAGCAAACATCTCAGCTTCTCATTAGGGTCTGTACAGGAGCAGGGAAGGCTGCAGGAGCCAAGGGACATCAGCTCAGATTAAGAGCCAGCATTTAAGGCCCTTTTGAAGGAAAACTCCCTTGTCCCACTTTCAGGCAACGATTTGAAAGCTGTGCAGCTTCTGCAGCTTCTACTGACTGTCCAATTATCTCAGGTCCATGAGGAGGATCTCGGTTGTCTCCAAATTCACTGGTAGCTGGGCAATGCCGTTTGCTTCATCTCCTGTGTGCAGCTCTCCCCACAGCTGCTGTCTCCTCTGCTCCATGCAGGAATACTTGAGAAGAGACACTGCCAGCCACATACCAAATATACAGATATAAATGGTTTTTAAATCATCTTGTCATATTCTAATGGGAAAATAACACATGGGAAAACCCCGAATTATTGGTGAATGTCAAGAGGACCAAATATCCTATTTTTTAATTTTACTACTGAGCTCAGATTAGGCAAACCATCTCTGTATGTAAAGCATCTCTGGAAGTAAAGTAAAATGTTCTGGAGGAAAAGGAGACAGAAGATATTTAGGAATTGAAGTGATTGCAGCTGGGGACTGATACACTGAATGAACTGAGAGGAGCCGCATCATCATGAAATGAAAGTGCTCTTGCTGCTTGCGAGCTGCAGCTCTTTAGGAGCAACAGAAGCACCTCCAGAGCACTTTCCTGGTGTTGAGACATAGGCTCTGTCACCACTCAGCTGGTGATCCTGAGCATGATTTCTAGTGAATAGATTTTCAAGCCCTTAGTCTTTACATTTCTCCTAAGTCTTCATCTGACTGTATGACTTTGATAAAGCTTAATAAAGCTGCCTAGCAGAATTCTTTAAAATATGCCAAAAACATGTTTCCCTTTCCTGTTCCTTTTGTGGTTTGCTCTTCTGTTTCCTTTTTCTGCTTTATTTTTCAGAGTGGGAAAAATAGGGCTGGATCGTTTTGACTAGAATCTTCTTGGCATTAAATACTGCAATTAAATAACCTCTTGGTGTTGATACACAAAGGGTAAAATCCTGGGTTCAGGGAAATTATACCTTTGATTGTGTGAGACCAGTTGGGGTTTTTCTTAGTCCTCACAATGTCCCCTCACAGGGTGATTAATCATAAGCGAGGAAATATCTGACTGTATGTTTGTGAAGAGCTATTCAATATACACCACTTAGCAACTCCGTTTTGTTAAATATTTTTATCCCTCTCTGAGTTACTTTATTCCCAACAAAATGTTAAGACCCAAGAAAAAGAAAGCTTTTCCCAAGAGAAGGATTACTGCTCGAGAGCAGCCGCCTGTATGAGTGTAAATTAATTGCACGAGGGATTATTTATCCTCTTGGTGGCTGACACCTGACGTTCCACACCTGCCATCCTCACACCTGACATTCCACACCTGCCATCCCCACACCTGACATTCCACACCTGCCATCCCCACCCCGCCAGAGCTGCTGCAGCCCCAGCTGTGCTACAGCCAGGGGTGCTACAGCCAGGTGTGCTGCAGCCAGGTGTGCTGCGGCCAGGTGTGCTGCAGCCAGGGGTGCTGCAGCCAGGTGTGCTACAGCCAGGTGTGCTACAGCCAGGTGTGCTGCGGCCAGGTGTGCTGCAGCCAGGTGTGCTGCGGCCCCAGGTGTGCTGCAGCCAGGGGTGCCCGGTGCTGCTCCAGCCCTTCCCGCAGGTACCTGGGCTGCGAGAGCCTGGTGAAACCCGAGAGCTGTGCCTGTCAGAGCTGCCCTGGGCTTGAATGGTTTGAATTAAAGAGCGAGCCAATCCAAATCTGTCCCTGAGAAAAGGGGATGGAACGCAGCTCTTTGGCATTGCTGGCTCCAAACAAAGCACTCGCAGGTGTCTGAAGGAAGGATGTTTGCTCTGTGCTGACTTATCAAACCACACGATTTACAGGGATGTGGGCAGACACTGCCTGAGCCATCTCAAGTTTAACTGGGCTGGGCCCATCCCTTTTATCTTTTGAACAAACTCGAGCTTCAAGTTTCACTCCGTACTAGACGTGGCTTCCGCCCTGTGGAAAAAAGGACAGATCGTGTCTGTTCCATGCTTGCTCATAACTGGATTTTTGGTAAATCAGATGCCTCTGGCTCTGCTGGGATAGAGCCTGGTGCTGGAAATAGGTGTGGGAAGGAAGGATTGGGAGTTTAAAAAGGGACTGAAAATATGGAAAGAGAAGGTCTCAAGGCAGAAGTTCAGCCTCTGTTATGGCACGGAGAAAGGGAGGGCACTCATTCCCTGAAAGATTGCTGGGGCAGCAATGTGTTATCTCATAACCTCAGATTTCAGTAACAGAGTCACATTGGGTCAGTTTATTGGGATCAGTGCTTGCCAACCAACTTGCCACGTGCCTGCTTTTAACGCCAACCAAATGGGTGTGGGGATTATTGGGTGACTCCTCTCAGGACCAGCACCCCAGGGTTCAATCTGTTATTGTCTCAGCTGCCCAGAACAAATTGTCCAGTTGATAATGACCCAGTTCTGCTACTGGTGTTCCCAACATGGCCTGGGATCTCCAGGCCAGTCTGTTTTTTTGTTTGTTTGTTGTTCTCTGTTCCCATGTAAACCCTTCCCAAACCCTCAAACATTTACTGGGGCAACCCAAAGATAAGGTGACTTGTAAAGCACTTTTCTCCTGTCCCTTTGGCCTTGTATTTGTGTACCAACCCCTGTACTCTCCACACTGGGCTTCTCTTGGTGTCACTCTGCTGCTGAGCTGATGTCTGACGGCCCCTGGTCGCCCTCCACTGACTCATCCCTGTGCTCCCTGGGCTGCTCCAGACCTGGCTGAGTTATTATTGGAGTAGGAACTAAGTACCAAACAGAGAAATTGGGCTACAACCTCTTCTGCGTCTTTACTGCATTCTCACAGGGGTTCAAGCATTGATTTTTGGGCTGGCAGGAATTCTGTGCTCGGTTTCCCAGGCCCAGGAGTGGTGGTTGCACGTTGTGCCCCCATGGCTGATCTCCAGATCTCCATTGCTGGACAATGGAACTTTTTAGCTGTCATTGCCCAGGCCTGCTCTTCAGTGAGCCCAAGTACCAACCTGTGTTGGAGTTTGCACCAAATTCAGGATGTGGGGGCCTCAGAGGTTTGGAGTCACCCAAAGGGAACAAGCCAGTCCTGCCATGAGAGTCACATCTCACCCACTGCTGAATGGATTCCAGATTTGCTTCCTCAGTTCTTTTATTAAAGAAGAAAAGATTTGGGGTGCAGATTGGTGTTAGGCAGGAGTGTTAGCACCGCTCTCTTTCCACCAATCCCTTTCTGAAGGGAATTTCTCTTTTGAAAGAATGGAGGAGAATGGTTTGCAGATCTACCTTTGCTCAGAAGCTGACACCTCAGTTCTGCTCTTTCCAGGGAAAATTAAATCCAGGGACTATTTCCCTGATATCTTTGGCTTGTTAGAGAAGGAGTTTCTCTTTTGCTGTCCTTGCCAGCCCTGGAGCCGAGAGCAGAGTCTCTGGCAGGGGTTTGGAGCAGTGGCTCTGACAGGAGCTGTGTCCCTGCTCTGGGGACACACACCCAGCCACAGCCCCACTGCTGAGCTGGACTTGCTGGGTCCAACAGGCTGTAATCAAAGTGGCACCAGCAGCGAGGATTGGAGGGTGAGAAAGAGGAACTCACTGGGGCACAGCCCCCCTGCTCACTGGACACAGCCTGCAGTGGGATGCTCACCTGGGCATGGCTGGGTTGGGCATGGAAACTCTGCTTAGCAAGTGGGATGTTCAAGACTTCAGAGACTTGAGAGAGCTTCCAGACTGAAACCATCCTTGCTGCTCATGTAGAATAACGTGACTTGCATTACTCAGTTCCTTTCTAGAATAAAGAGATGCTTTCCTGTTTCCATCTTAGCAAAGCCACTGAGAAATTCTGCTTTTCCTATGGAGTTCATCTTTCACAAAATCCTTATGGTAACACCTAAATATTCTTGTTATCTCCATGACTTCAAGAAGCCACAATTTCACCCACAAGTACTTCAGGAAGCACCTCCTTGTTGTAGGCTGGGATATTTTTAAAGTCCCATCTCTAATCTCCCAAAGAACAAAGCCAGAAATTAATTAAGTAAAACTGGCAAATGCTTTTCCAATTTGTTTTAATAGTGCTGTTTGGAAAGGGAGGGCCATGTTTTGTAATAGTAGGCAAAGAAAATATTTCTTGCTTCAAAGAATAATTTTACATATTGTGACCAATTCAAATGACATGGCAGGATTGGGGTGGATGCCTCAAAACCCTCAGTCTTGTCCATGGCATCCCAACAGCAGCAGCCCAGCATCCACTCCTGGATCCACAGCAGCAGTTTCACCTCGTAAAGACTGTTTGTCTGTTGAGACTATCTGCTAGAAATTCATCACAATATTTAGACTGGATTCTGAAACAAAATTGAAATTCCCACAAAATACCGGGTTACCTACAATAACACTCCCTGTGCCAGTCAAAAAATACCCCTACATTAAAAATAAGCATTATTCAGCTCACCTACGAGTTCTGCTTAAGTACAAATCCAGGGGAGTTCCACTGAGGAAATGTGAGGTTATATTCTGCTTTGGGAGAATTAATCTGTAGCAAGTATCCTGAGGGTTTTCTTTTTTGTCTCAATGTTTTTCCACTCATTATTTCCTTCTCTTTGAATGAACCAGAGTTGACAAATTGGCCTGGTGCTGTCCAAGCCACATGCTGCTTGACTTCATGGCACTTGTGGTTTTAGGGGATTCATTGTTTGCAGAGAGAATCTCTTTTGCCGGGAAGATCAGAACTTCTGATGCAATCCCATGAAACCCACAAACCACCTCCCTGTTCAGACCTTCAGGCTTGGGGTAATTTTTCTCTTTCTCCTGAATTCTTGGCAAGTGTATCAGATCACAGGCCATGACTAGAATCCTGAAGAAATCTGAAAAATTTGTTTGGCAAAACCCCTGGAGATCGTTCTGCTTAATCTGCAGAAGGCTCACTTCAGGTCCTGTGCTACTGTGAAAAATGGCTTTCCCCTTAATTGTGTCCCCACCCCTGTCACCAGGGATGTGCTGGTGAGGAGTGAAAATAGATGAGTGCCTGGAATATCTGAGGACTCCAAGAATAATTCTTACCACCTGTATCGAGCACACTCCTCTTCAGATCACTAAAAGTTAAAGAAGCACCTAATTCTCCTTCCAACATGCCAAACTGAGTTTAAAACTCAGCGAGTTTTGTATGTCCCCAAGTCTGGCTGACCCTCCTCAGTTCATCTGGGACCCCTCTGATTTCAAGGATGCCCCTGCTTGCCCGAGGCACCAAGGTGTTTGTGTTGGTATAGGAAATAAGGGGCAGGTTTTGGTGCTGACATGGTGCAGCATCCCCCATGAACACCCAGGGATGTGTTCACCTCTGCCTGCACACCTGCAGGGAGAGAAGGGCTTTGCTGTGAACTGGTGCCTTGAGCCAGCAGCCAGTCTGTGCACACAGAGCTGGGGTTTCACAGCACCATCTGTGTCCTTTGGGGACGATTTTGGGGAAAGGTGTCAGATGCTGCTGAGTGCAGCCATGCAGGACATGGAACATGGACTCACAGAGTGGTTTGAGGTGGAGGGGATCCTAAATCCCACTGTCCCAGTGTCCAGCCTGGCCTTGGGCACTGCCAGGGATCCAGGGGCAGCCCCAGCTGTTCTGGGCACCCTGTGCCAGCCCTGCCCACCCTGCCAGGGAACAATTCCTGCCCCAAATCCCATCCAGCTGTGCCATTCCTCGTATCCTGGCACTACATGCCCACGTAAACAGCCCCTCTCCAGCTCCTTATGGTGATTGTCTCTGCATGCACTGGTGGTTGTGTTTTCATTCTGCTCGTTCTGCTCCTGAAGTGGCTCGTCCCTCTGCTCAGGCAGAAGAAACAAACCCAGCATTGTTTAAGGAACCAGCCCTAAGCAATAGATACCAAAAAACACAACTCAGAGTGCCCCCCCCAGGCTGCCTTTGCACACACCCTTGGGAAACGTCACCACAGCAGCACAAATGGAAACCTGCTCAGAAATCATTTACTGTACAGAAATCACAAATAGGGACCTGTAGCATTTTAAGAAACAACCAGACACTATGTAATCCCTCCCCAAACCCCTGCTCCCCCATCCAAATTTTGGTTCCCCAAGCTGTACCTGACATGCACTGCAATGAGCAGCACCAGGGTGACGGCACAGTGAGCAAAACCAGAATAATGACATGTGAGAAAAGCTGCCTCCCAGCATGGCATTGCTCCAGAGTCACATATGGAAATTAATATCTTAATTAATAAGGGGTCATGAAGCACCAAGTATGGAGGGCAGGCAGAAATTGCTGGAATGCTTCTATGACACGACACACTGGGGGCACAGAGACTGGCAAAGATGTGCTAGATGTACCAAAATATTTGGAAAATTTTCCTGTCTTTCTAGTCCAATCCTCTGTCTGAGGATTATATGCGAGTGTTTCACAGCACTCCAAGCCAGTTTAGAACGATGTGATAAACCAACTACCAAATCCACTCTGTCTCTCCATGTCCAGCATTCTTAGACACTGATGGAGCAAAGAAACTAAAGGGAATAAACTGATAAACATGCCAGAAAAAAATTTCTGAGGGCTCATAATTCAGATCCAGTGAAAAAATTCTTTTTCATCCCTATTTTCTACTTTCCTCTGTGAGGTACAACACCCAGCAAGCTGGAAGAATGTTGGTGGAACCCTGAGCCAGGGAAAAGCTGCCCTTGCACTGGGAGCACAGCAAGGTTACCAGAGCCTCGAGGTTCTGATGTTCCCATTCCAGCTGGGGTTCTACCTCAAAGGAACAATGCCAGTTTTACTGCAGGAGGACTTAGCCCATTCAACTCCAGAATGAAAGATGTAGCCACATTGTTTAGGAGGTGTTTGATTGTTTGGGGCTTTGCTTGTTTGTTTTGGTGCTGAATTTATCGTAGACTGATCATGGAAAATGCGAATCCTGAAATATTTTCAAAAAAGGTGAAGTTATAATAGAGAAATCCTCTGGCTGCTCCCAAGAGTTAAACCAAGGAACAAGAACTATCCTTCAACAGCAGCTCTGGTATCCACCCAAGAAAAATTCTCTCAGAGCAGCCAAAATAATGACTAAGAAGAGGCTGAATTCACAAACATGTTATATGTGCAAATGTTAATCCCAAGGTCCAATCCATCTTCCAAAGGCAGCTGTGCTTTGCCAGAGCCCCTTGGGGCAGGAAGGCTTTGGAGCAGTTGCCCACTCAAGGTTTCCACCCAGCTCTTGGCCGTGGTAAAAACGACACATGAGCAGGGCTGGGGAAGGAGATAAGAGGGAATGAGAGCTGCAGCGAGACACTGCTTTTGTCATCCCTGGGAGGGACAGCAGAGCTGCCAAGGGCAAGGCAAAGCCATCAGAGCTGGGATCGGTGTTGGAAGCACTGGGACCAAAGCTGAAGCAAGGAAATATCCTTGGAAGGGGGCAGGGAAGCTGGGCTGGGAGCCATTCCCCATGCCCTGGCACTCCACATCTGTTAGCAAGGAGTTTGTCTCCATCTGTTCTGTGGGATACGAGACCCAGAAATGTCCCCTCGCAGACCCTCACACAACACTCCAGGTGACAGAGGCTGCACGAGCTGGGCTCCATCCTCAAGGACACATCCCTGCAGGGCTGAACCCTCTCCCGGGCCAGGGCTGCAAGGCCCCAGCTGCAAGAGACTTCTTGGTGCTTTTCTCTGCTGCTTTTATGCAACGGGCTTTGGGGCCTCTGTTGGAGTGCCAGGGCAACAGAGAAAGCAGCAAGTGAGGAGGAAAGAGCTGCTGGCATGGGCTGGGGATGTTGTGCAAGAGATCCCAGAGCTGGAGATGGTTTGCAGCAGACACCAAGCACCCCGTAAATGTTTCAGATCTCCTGAGCACGGCTCCAATCGCCTTTGAAGTGTTGACATCACATAAAATAAAATGCATTGCTGTCCAAATTATCCCATTGGTTTTTCCCCCCTCAACTCACTTTGATGGCTTCTACAAAGCATTTTATATGGTTGAATAAATTTGAGTAACTCTTTACAAGTAAATCAAACCAAAATGATTTTTAAAAAAATAAATATTGGATGCTTGCTACCAGGCTCTCTCGAAAGAATCCCGTGTGTTTCCAAATACTCTGAGTACAAGATGGTGTGATGCAGCCTGGTGGGCAAACAGCCCTGGAGATGAACCTCTCCCAGGCACTGGGGTTTTCAACCTCAGACAATCACTGCTTCCCAAATTAACAAGCAGCCTGGTGATTAATTGACAGCACCTATCCAAAAATCAATTCTCTTGCCTCTCTTGTCTTTTTGTGCAAGTGGTTGTGCGAGGTTTTCAAAAAAAAATTTGCAAATTAAGATTAATTTCTAACGGGATCCTTGGCCAGATCTCCCTCTCTGTTGCAGCAGATGGACTTTTGTGTGAAATATTTTTCCTTAGTTGCTATAGAAACATGCCAACATATTTCTGCTGAAGTGATTTGCTGGAGAACTGTTTGTTGTGTTGCCCAACGCTGACAGGAGTGAATCATTCCTAGTCCTCAGTCAAGGCTGATTAAAACCTGGTCTCTGGGTGTCTCACTGCAGACTGCTGCTTGCAGGGGACATCCTGCTAAAGTCATTATGCCTGGGACGTTTGCAGCATGCCTTGAAGTAAACGAGGCAGGTGGAAGGTCAAAGCTACAAAAATTACTAAAAGCTGAGAAAAACTCAAGGCTGAAACACAACTGGATGTGAAAAAAAAAATAGAAGAAAATTTATGATGACCTTTAAAAAGATGATTTATAGGAGAATGGGTTCTAGGAGCCAGTTCTGATGGGAAGAACCCCCAAAGGACATTCTCAGTGGAAGGACAGGTCATGAGCCTTCAGAAGGTGTTTGAAGGAATGAACCAAGTGCAGCCATGCCAGGAGCTGCCCACAGCCAAGAGCAGCAGCCCTGGCCCCACAGCCCAAACTCAGCTCAGGGCATCCCAGCAGGGATGTTCTCCAGTAAACCAGGGCTGAAATGCTTTGCTGCTCATCCCCAGGGAACCCAACCTCAGCAGCAGCAAACTGAAGATGCTGGAGGCAGAGAATCCCAGACAGGTTTGGGTTGAAGGAACCTCAAATCCCACCCAGTGCCACCCTGCCATGGCAGAACAGCTCCCACTGTCCCAATGTCCAACCTGGCCTGGGACATTCCAGGGATCCAGGGGCAGCCCCAGCTGCTCTGGACACCCTGTGCCAGCCCTGCCCACCCTCCCAGGGAGGAATTCCTGCAGGGACAGTCATGTGCAGGTGTGTGATGGTCCAAGCTTTTCCTCTCTGTGAGTCTGTGCTCCAGGAGGTGCAGCCTCAGAAATTGGAATGAAAAACTTTTGCTGCTCAGTGTCTCAGTTTCTGGTACTGAAGGTTATTTCCCCTGCTCTCCCCCAGCCCTGCTGGGCCCCAGTTCTCCCCTGAAAAGCTCTGACACTGCTCACAGTCCCCACTTTTGTGGGAGCTCCTGCTGCACCCCTCCTGTGAGGAGGAAATGGTCCCAGAGCAGCTGGGGCTCACAGCACCCAGGGAGGCAACAGCAAACCCTGAGGCTGGACAGAGAAGCAATTCCCACTGCCCTGAGAGGCCAAACTGAGATTCAGCCCTGCTCTTCAATTGCTTATCAGATACAAACTTCCCTGTTTTGACAATAATTGATATGTGAGTGTTTAAGAATGGTTTTTAATGAACTTTCCTGCGGAGCTGGCTGCCCAGCCCAGCTCTGTGGGCTACAGGAGTTCTGCAGCTCGGGGTTTGTAAGAACCTCTTGAACTGGCATTCACTCCCTGCTTTAACATTTTCCTCATTTCTGCCCCTGTTTTTGAAGCACACTCCCACAGTGGCAGCTCTCCAACCCCTCTTACCTCCAAGAGAAGGCAGGCTACCAGCTACCTTTATAGCTGCAGCCAACTTTTCTGCTTGGACAGCTTACAGGGGATCTTAGTTGATGGAATAGTTGATTCTCTGCCCATGGCAAGCACATGAGTCATCCCTCCAAAAAATATAACCTTGGTGTCCCTGTGTGGGATGGAGAGGCCCGAGGGGCCATGAGGCTGCAGCTGAGCTTCAGATGGCATTTCTGTCACTCCAGGTGTGTGTGACACACAGGTAACGCTGCAGGAGTGCAGGGCTGGGGAATCCACCCAGGATTTGCTTTGGTTCTTGAAGGTGAACCCATAAATCATTCACAGGACCCTCGGGGGGAGCACAGGCAGGAGGGACAAACACTGCTCTCATCCAGGCCCCTTCCCTGCCCAGCTCGGAGGAGTTGTTTGGGTTTTCATCATGTGGTGCTCCCACAGCTCCCAGTACTGCAAACTCAGCGCTCTGCCCTCTGTGCCAGTTGGGAAATTGCAATTTTCATCCATTTGATGCCATTTGATGCCATTTTTATGCCATTTTTATGCCATTTTAATGCCTTTAAAATGCCATTTTATGCCATTTTTATGCCATTTAAAAGCTATTTTTATGCTATTTCTGTGCCATTTTTATACCATTTTAATGCCATTTTTATGCCTGAGGCACCTGCAGCAGAATACTCTTACAAAGAAAGCTGAGATGTGTCCCCTCTGCCTCGCTGAGCCTGCACATCTCAAGGGTTCACAATAGGAACACCTCACAGGGTTTGTAGGGTGACAGCAGGGCCTCAGGCTGGGGAGGGCAGGAACCCTTGGATGGGGCAGAGGCGAGCTTGGAGACATTTATTTAATGGATTCTGCAGGAACTTCTCAAATAGTAACAGTGCAGAAGTCAGGATTCCCTCCAGCCCTCCCACATCTCTGCAGTTGTGGAGCATAAACTGTTGTGGGGCTGCAGTTCTGGAAAGTGTGACCCTGTTCCTTGGGATAGGTAGAGTGTCCCTCTGAGCTCCATCCAGGTGTGACCCCGTTCATGGGACAGGTAGAGTGTCCCTGTGACCTCCAACCGATGTGCTGCACACTGATGGAAAACCCTGCTCTGCTTTCTTTGACCCTGGGTGCCAGTTTGGAAGCATTCTTCAAGCATTATAAAACAAACAAAACAAAAAGTTGGCTGCATGTTCTATTTCTGAAAAGAAACAAACTCCAAAGGTTCATCCCATCCAAGCCAGCCCAGGGTCAGAGACAGGAGCTGGCAGAGCCCGGCTGTCCCCAGGGTGGGACCCTCCTGCTCTGGGCTTGGTTGGGTTCTTCTCTGTGCCCCTCCCTGAGCTCAGGGAGCTCCTGCACTCCTCAGAGCATGGCTCTGCTCTCCTGCTCTGCTCCCAGCACTGATGGAGACATGCAGGGGTGAAGGCACATGAGGACTGGGCACAAAGCAGCAGCTCCAAATTCCATGTGAATTGAAGAGCAGAGCCCTTAGAAGGGTGACAGTGGTCCTGCCACTGCAGCTCAAAGTGGGGAACGTTTCAATTACCCAAGGCTCCAGTTTGCTTCTAAAGTCTTTTCTGGAGGGACACAGAAAATGCCAAACAAATGTTTGGTGCAAGCTGTGCCACAGGAGATGGAGCGCCCTGGGAAGTGAAGTTCTGCTGATCCTCTCTTCATGGAGAGGGTGCTCAGCCTGTGAAGAGGCTGCCCAGGGAGTGTTGGAATCCCCAAGACCTGTGGCAGTCCTGGGAAGCCTCCAAAAGGAAGGAGATCTTTTCCATTATCCCAAAAATCCTCTGCCCACTCCTGGTGGGCTCTGCATGACCAAATCTCTTCCTCCCTGCTGATTACTGCCCCTCATAATTACAGCAAGTTCTTCAACAAGCACCCCCTGCCTGAAAACAAATTTTCATCATAACCATAATCCCAGCTCAACCACCCCTCATCTCAGTTTATTGAGCCTCAGAGTTGATATAATTTTATAGGGCATTTGAAGCAACCCTAATCCCCACCCTGATTTGATTCCTGGGTTTCTGTGGAAGCCACCAACCTCTGTGACCCTGCCAAGGGAATGCCAGCCCTTGTTTAGACACGAGGTCTGTGGGAAGCAGCTGTGACTCTGCCTGCTCCAGGAATATTTTTGACAAGGCAGGGAGGAAGCACACTTTAGGCTGGCTTGGCTTTCCCCATGAACACACCAGTCAGAGTTTTCAAGACAAGGGAATACCTCCTTTTTCTATGTTTGTCCCTGTCGTGGCAACATTAGCTGTGAAAATGGCAGAGGAAATTTAATTTGAGAGAAATCCACAAACAAGAATGACCTTACCCAGGGCAGAGTTCTGTGATTCTGAGGTGTTTTGGAAGTAAGTGGTGGCCCTTGCCACCTGTAGCTGCTGGAAGGGTGGGTTGGGAGCTCTGTCCCTGCTCACAGCCCCTCTGAGGAGCTCTGGGCTGAGCACCAGGCACTCCCAGCCTGCAGCAGAGGGGAATCCTCGCTTTGGCTCTGCTGGAAATGCAAACACTGATGGCTGCTGCTGTCAGAGCTACAGCGAGGAAGAGAGATTGAGGAGCTTGGCAGGAGAGAGCCAGGGCTGCAGTGTGGACTGGGAGCTGTCTGCAGAACCAGTGGGACCTGAAAGTCCCAGCCAGTGCTGCCAGAGGTTCTGAGAACAAACTGGGAGTGGAACTGCACCGGGGCTGCTCTGCTGAGCAGCACCAAATCCAGAACTGCAGGGATGCTCTGCCAGGGCTTTCTGCTGTTCCCTGGGAAGTAGAACCAGTAACAAACTGCATGTAGCAGAGTCAAAAAGGTATTTTAAAAAGGATATTTTAGAAATGCTGCTGAGGATTGATGGTGCTCTTAAAAATGCAAACTTGCTCAGGGTCACACAAACTGTCCCGTGCTGCCAGAGCTCAGGCAGGAGATTCTCAGGAAAAAAACTGCAGTGCTGGTAGCCCAGAGGCTGGAGAGGGACACAGGGACTCTGTGCAGCCCCCCAGGCTGGACACAGATGTGCCCCCAGCTGTGACACAGATGTGCCCCAGGGCTGTGACACAGAGGTGCCCCCAGGGCTGTGACACAGATGTGCCCCCAGCTGTGACACAGATGTGCCCCCAGGGCTGGCACACAGATGTGTCCCCAGGGCTGGCACACAGATGTGCTCCCAGCTGTGACACAGAGGTGTCCCCAGGGCTGTGACACAGATGTGCCCCCAGATGTGACACAGATGTGTCCCCAGGGCTGGCACACAGATGTGCTCCCAGCTGTGACATAGAGGTGCAGCCCGTGGCACTCATCCAGGCTCCCCTGCCGATTTGGATGCATTCACGTGCAGGTTGCCACCACATTTCACATATGTCACCAAAATGAACATCTGACAGCATGGCAAGAGCTGCAAACATTGATTCCTCCCCCTCCTCCTCCTTTTCCTAATTTGCGAATTCATTTTGCCTGTGCCTATGCTGCTGGTGGATTTTATTTTACGTTCACTCAGATACTCATTAAATCATATTTGAGTCGAATGCGTGAATGTTCACACAAAATGCAGCATGAGCTGCAGCAGCAGCTGCACAAAGCTGCTGCCAGCCTGTGCCACAAACACTGCAGAGGGAATTGGTGCAGAGCTCCCAGCACAGCCATGGGCAATTGCACTGGGTGAGAGCAAACCCCACAGATTTTGTGTTCAGCTGTTCTCCAGCCAGCACACCTCTGCTATTAGTCTCATTTTCCTGGATCCCTCTAGGGAAGACAGGCTACTTTTTCCCCGGTGCCTTCTCCCAGTTCTGGTTAAACAATTCTGCTTTATCCAGCCTGGGAGCCCTCATTTGCATCAATCACATTAACCAACATAAGCAGAATTGCAAACGTGGTGTGAATGCTGTCAGAAAAGTAATTCCCAGTGAGTCACAGGAATGGGATTTTGTTCTCCACGTGCTCCCTCAGCAGCAGCAGGGCAGGTCCCAGGGCTGCAGGAGGGCTCTGAGCAGCCCAGCAGTGCAGCAGGGAGTGCAGGGGAGGTGATCAGCTCTGCTCTGGGGGACCCAGCCCTCGTTCCCAGAGCAGCTCCTGCTCCTGAGGATGCTCCGGGATAAAAAGCTGCACCCCTGCTCAGCTGTGGGAATGAAGAACTGTGACAGCACGACCTGAAGAGTTTTACAGAGCACCTTGGATGAAGCTCCTCAGCAGCTGGAGTTACCCTGAGAGCTCCAGCAGTCAAAAATGCTGCACAATGGAAAACTTGGAAGATGAGTTTGACACAAATCCTCAGCCCATGGCCCCCCAACTCCACCTGAATTGCCTCCCCTCTTCCACTGCAGCTCTTCCTATCACTTCAGGAAAGCTCAGGAGCTGCAGCTGCTGCCATTTACCCTCCAGAGCCCAGAGTGTCCACTGAGGTGAATCAGTGCTGGGGCAAATCAGTGCTGGGGCAAATCACTGCTGAGACAAATCACTGCTGGGGCAAATCACTGCTGGGGCAAATCACTGCTGAGACAAATCACTGCTGGGGCAAATCACTGCTGGGACAAATCACTGCTGAGACAAATCACTACCACCACGAGAATTCCTATCAGCAGAGATCTGACTCTAGGTTACAT
>PYHW01009579.1:800008-859888 GCA_013186435.1 Turdus rufiventris
CCAGGCTGGACATTGGGATTGGAGCAATGGGACAGTGGGAGGTGTCCCACAGCTTCCTCCCAAAGCACAAGGCTGCTGCTGGTGAAAAAAACAAGTTTTTTCGGGATGAGCAAACCCAGGGAAGCTCCACACTGCCAGAGGGGCTGCAGGGCCAGAGCAGGAGCAGGATCCCCCAGCAGGAGCCTCCAGTGCAGCACAGCCTCTGCCTCTTCCCCAACAAACAAATCCCTCAGCCTCAGGGTCCAGCCTGGTCCTCTGCTCAGCCAGGAAAACCCTTCTCCTGTGGGAACACAACCACTTCCACAACAGCTTTTTCCAGGTCCTGCTGTAATTCATTTCCTGGGTGTGACATCACCCAGCCCTGGGGTCCCTTCAGGCTGGCAGGAGGGAGCTGCCCCAGGGACTTGGCAGATGTGCAGTTGTGCCAGCTGTGCCAGCTGTGCCAGCCCTGGGGGAGCTGCTCCTGAGCCCTCCCAAGGCTTGGAAAGTGCCCCAGGGCTGGGGCAGCCCCTGAGGATCTCACTGCTCTCTCCTCTCACTGCTCTTCCACAGCAAATCCAAAATCTCTGTTGTGTACAGGATCAAGGACCTGGAGCTTTTCCCTCCATACCCGCCCAGCCTTCCCCTCCACTTTCCATTTGCATTTGGGCTTTTCCTTGGTGAATTTGCAAAATGTTGCCAGGTTTGGTCAGCAGCACAAAGGGACCAACCCAGATGGGGGTGCCTGTAGAAAACACCAGATTTGCTTCAAATCTGCAATTGAAATCCAATAATTCCAGCCTGGGCTGGTCCCTCTGAAGGAAAAGCTTGAGCAGTAACCCAGGGCATGGGTCCAGCTCAGCTGGATGAGCTTTAATGTCCCTTCCAACCCAAACCATCCTGGGATTCTGGGCTGGTGCCTCCTCTCTTTTCTGGCCTCACCTGTTCAGAAAAATCCAGTCATTCAGGCACAAACTCTTCTTTCTTCCCAACTCTGTTTCTCCAGCAGATGCAGACTCAGCATTTGTTACATTTTCAATTTACCACAGATCAAGTTTTTCTGAAACAAAAGCTTTGGAATCTGCAGCTTTACCGAGAGTGACCAAAAGATTCAAGCTCCCCCCAGGCTGGAATGACCTCAGCACCTGAAGCCATGTAAACACATGGGAGCCTTGGGAGGGTGGTAAAATTAAAATTTTCCCAAGCAAAACATTTGTATTCATTTGATAACCACCAGCATTTTATTTTGACATCAAGATCCCAGTGTAGATAATGGGAAATGGCAGATTTCTGTTAAAAGCCTTTTTAAATTATTATTTTTTTTTACAGCACCATTCAAAGGGCTTAGAAGCATTTGCTCCATTTCTGTTGGAGAATTTCACCTACAAGCAGCCCTATATGTTCTGTGTTTTAAAAAATATTTCCATATGCTAAAGGAATGCAGCTGGCTGCCAAGGAAAGTGGTGTTACAGCAGCAGGCTGGGGCTTTTTCAAGGAAAAACTGCTGCAGAAACGAGGTATCCACAGAGGTGCACTAAAGCAACACTAACTGCAGTGACCTTGAGATGACCTAGACCTCCTCATATTACAAAAATGAAAAGGGAGTTAGAAAATCTGAGGCCAATTAGGTGCTTTTTTGGGGGGTTTTTTTGTTGTTTTTTTTTTTTTCCTGGAGACATGATGAAATTTCCTGAAACAAAAACTTTAGCAAATTCTATAAAATACTTCTAGCTTTGGTGGAAAAATAAATGATTGCCTTTTTATCTGCTCATTCCTGAGGCACAGAGCTGGCCCACTTGTGTTTGTGCAGATGGATTGGAGGGAAAACACCCAGAGCAGGGCCAAGTGCTGAGATTCTTGGCACGAGCCAGCCCGGGTGAAGTTATTCTCAGGGCTGCCTATTTGTTATTGCAGCAGGAATCATTAAGATTATATGGAAAGATATTGTCTGGGAAAAAGTGTGAAGTCAGGATTATGTGTCCTGAGCAGTGATTTAGGGGCAGCCCCGGCGGTGGCAGCGCTCAGGAGGGACAGGCTCAGCTTTGGGCTGGGCTTAACCTGGGAGGGACAGAGGGGACAGCAGGGACAGAGATGAGATGTCCCATTGGGGTGTCCCTCTGGGGTGTCCCATTCTGATGTCTGCAGACCCTGCTGAGGCAGCCAGAACTAATTAGGGTTCCCAATTAGGGCTCCCAATCAGGGTTCCTAATTAGGGTTCCTAATTAGGGTTCCCAATCAGGGTTCCCAATCAGGGCTCCCAGTTAGGGCTCCTAATTAAGGTTCCCAATCACTGCTCCCAATCAGAGTTCCTAATTAAGGTTCCCAATCACCGCTCCCAATTAGGGTTCCCAATCAGGACTCCCAATTATCGCCCCCAGGGAAGGAGCGGGGACGTTCCAAGGGAACACAAAAGGTGCCCACAACACCTGGATACACCCAGGGATGGACAAGGAAAATTCTGTGGGATCTCTCTCTGGTTCAGCTGTGATTTTGATTCGATAAATTGCTATTTATAATATAAAAAAAAAAATCTCAATGCTAAAACAAACCAAAAATCTCCTAAGGATAAAAATTAGTCATTTCAGCCAATGCTCACAGATTTTAGAGAGCACGTGCCATGAGTTTGGTGATGATGGAAACATCAGGGAGAGCCAGGGAGCTCAGCTGGAACCAGCCCTGCCCTCCTTGCCCAGTCCGGGGTGTGCCTCACACCCTCTGGCAAGAGGGGAGGGTCCAAAGAGACCCTAGATCCCTTTGGGACCTCCACACCTTCTCTGGAAGGGCTCTGGTGGGAATTCCCAGCCCTGCTGGAGGGAAAACCCACAGGACCAAACCCAAAGGCCACCCAAGTGAGCTGGAATGTTAAAGGCTGACCTCAAGGTTTACACTGAGATCCACCCGGAGCTTTTGTGGCTTGTTTGGGTAATGACACCCAGCAAGAGCCCTGAGAGCTCAGAGCACTCCTGGCACCCAGCAGGGATGGGAGCTCAGGGATCTCAGCTCCAGGGCAGCCTCGGGCTGGGAGCTGCCAGCACTCCCACCAGGACAGCAGTGGGGCAAGGACAAACCTGCCCTGGAGCCATTCCTCACTGGCAAAGCCACAACTCACGTTTTTAGCAGTTTATGGCACCTCCAAAAGCATTTCAGGTCGGTGACATGCCCCACAGACACACATCAAAGCCAACACTGAACGAGTTCACAGCAGCCAAGGCAAGGCCAAGGCAAAGCTGCTCCTGGAGCAAGCCCTGGCAGCCCTGCAGCCATGGAGGTTGTTCAGTGAACCACAAGATGGGCTGTATTTCAAAAATCGGCATTCCTGGTAAAGCAGGAAAGAATCCTGGTGATGTGCCTGCAGGGGCAGAGGGGTTCAGAGCTCTGGGATGGGTGAATGAGCCCAGCTCCAGTTCCCACTGGTCCCAGTTTGTCCCCACGAAAGGGAAGGGGCCCAGCAGCTGCCACCCAGCCAGAGCTCTGTGCCTTGTGTTAGGCACATTCTCTGTGCCTTCCCCTGGGGCTGGGCGGCAAGGGCATTTATTGAGCAGGGACCTCCCCAGCCCAACCCACCCCCAAACTCTGCTGAGGTGACACCACATCCATACACCTGACAAATTAAGTTCAAACTTTTTTTTATTAAGCACATTCCACAGTACAAAGCTTTAGATCATGAACGATATCTGTACAATTTAACAGTTTCAAGAAGCTGTTCATACACCAACTTTCCAAACAGATAATTGGCAAACATAATTACAAGTTAGAATTAGACTATCCCAGTGCTTTGAAACATTAATATCGCAGTAATGTACAGTTGCTCAATTATGGTTAGCAAAACAAAGTCCAGAGTGCAGCCAGGATCACTACCATGAATCCCAGGAGTCGAGTTCCTTGGGTGCCAATCACAAAAGTCCACTGCTATGTTACACAAAGCACAAAGTTTAGACTGCATGTTCAAATACCATTATCTCCCAAGGAAAAACAGGAATTTAAATCTTACACATGCATTGTTCAAAAAGGGACTCCGCTCTTCAGAAACAAAGAACCTTTTTCTTCAGGGCTGCGACAGATCTCTCTTGTTTAAACAGTTTCATATTAAAGCTATTAGATGAGAAGGGTAAAATAAGACACTTGCACGAACTACTGCCAAGCTTACCAAAAGTGACCTCATGGACACTCAGGAGAGAGTTTGCTCTTCTGGACTTCAGCACATTGGCTCAGCTGGATGAACAGAGCTGGAGGAGCTCGGGGAGGGTGGGCAGGGAGAGGGCAGCCCTGCCCTGAGCCCTGCCAGGGGCTGGGCTGGGCACACCTGGAGCTCCCCAGGGCTGCACAGGGAAGGCAAGGAGCCAAGAGAGTCAGGACAGACGGACAGAGCTGGGGAGTCAGCACAGCTGTGCCCTCCCAGCACAGCCAGGGCACAGCCACGGGGCTGGAGGGTCCCTCTGCACTGCTCCAGCTCCTCCTGAGCCAGGAGCACTCCGGTGACAGGGACACCGTGAGAGCTGGGGAGCAGCCAGGACAGGCTGCTGATCCTCCGGGGACAGCAGCAGGGAATGGGAGCAGGGCAGGACTGGAACAGGCTCCTCTCAGCGCCACAAGTGTCACAAAGCAAACACAAATGATGGAATTTGGCCCTTGGTTCTCCACTGAGCAGCCAGAGCAGCGCTGAGGGGGCTGAGCCCCAGCGCCGTCACACACAGCTGCAGATCCCGCGGCACAAAATGTAACATACAGAACATAAATTAAACAGTTTTTAATTCTTAAAAAGTTTAGAAATTACATTTTAAAATACGTAGTTCCCATTAAAAAAAAAAAAAACCAAAAAAAAAGAAAAAAACCAAAACAACAAAACCGAAACCAAAACAAAAGCAAACCCAGCTAATGAATACTGAAAAGCTCCTCTTGCAGGGACAAGTCCAGGTCATCGTGTCACCACCAGTGCCAGGGCTCAGGACATCCTGCTGCCAAGTGCCACCACGCTGAGGTGAGTGTGTAGTGTCAGGACACCCCAGGCTGGCACTCTGCTGTATGTACAAGGTATCTACATGCTTACACAGTATCTGAGATGAGGGAAGCACACGGGGACAGGGACTACAGCAAACATGGGGAGCCAGGGGGCGAGGACAGAGCACAGGGCAAAGAAAAGACAGTGCTATACAATAGTTCAGATAACCTAGCCTGAAGTACGGGGAATCTTTAATTTAAAAGAAATTATTGGTGCAGAAACAAGTAAACTGAAATCCAAAAATATTACTGAGCAACTCAGAAATATTTCTAAGAGTCCAACGTACACCTATGGAACAGAAGGGCTCTGAACCTGCCATGGGGACGCCTAAAGGACAGTGGTGACTGGAAAGCAAAGCTCTGTACATTCTGGGCATGTGTTTGGCACCCAAATTTCACTGGAGAATGTTGGTTGTTTTTTCCTTTTAAGTCAGACAAAAGTGCAAAGCAATATAAATTAGGCCAAGTCCTTTCTTGACTTCTGATTTATATCTGAAAAACAAGCCATCAGAGTTCAGTTTCTACCGACAATTTACATGTGAAGCTTTGGATTTCTCACAGCAGGGAAGGAGAGGCTTCTGAAATTCATCTACTCCAAGTCAGTGAATTTGTAGCAAATTCAAAGACGACCACTGAGAGCAGGAAAGATTAAGAAATTTAGATATAGAATTGTGCTGCTTTGCATCTACACAGCATCTAGAACCAATTCTGACTTTAGCTGTCGATCATCTTCAGGCATGTAGTAGCCAAAAATCCAGTAGTTCAAGACTGTGGAACCCTGAAAAAGACAAGAAAAGTGCAGTGAGAGGAGGCACAGGGCAAGCAGCACCCCCAGGGCTCAGAGCATCCTCTGCAGGCAGGCTGGGAGGGGAAGGGCAGAGTGGAAGCCAGGGGAGCTGCCCCAGGGGCTCTGAGCCCACTGCAGCAGCAGCCAGGCTCTCAGTGCCTCTTGCTCCCTGGCACTCTGCTCCCTGAGCCCCAGCCCTGGTGGGCACAGCTCCAGCTCAGCCCCCCAAACCCAAGCCCAGATTTCAGAGGATTCTCCTTCCTTCCTTCCTTCCTCATTCTGCACAGGAGACAAGTTCAGCTGCTCTGATACACGAGGAGCTTTCAGGAAAGCAGAAAAAACCTCAAATGCGCTGATATTCCCATTTCCAGCCTGATGGCTCTGTTATCAGCTTGCAGGCACTGTAAGGTCTGAGTGTAACTAAATCTGAGCTCTGATTTCACCTGCCACTTCCCAAAACCATCTCTAGTGGACTGAGGACAACTTCCCTCCTCTGATGGGACATTCCCATGAAAGGTTAAAACATCCTCAGGCACTTCCCCTCCACTTCCCTTCCCTCAGCCCAAGGCCTAATGCCTAAGACCAGAATATTAGACTATCATATGGTAACAATTTTTATCATGTTACAATAAACAACAGGAATTCAAGAGAAAGCAATAAAACTCTCACAGCCAACTGCCAGGACTGTCAAAATTGATCCACTTTGAAGAGCCTCACATTGCAAAGCCTGTAAAAACGTGTGCAGGGCTGCTTCAAACTCACAAGACTGTGATGTCTGAAAGCTTATAAAACCGTTTCATTAAATGTCATGATGAAATATTAGCTGTTTGGCCATGATTTTATGTAGATTTAGGGTTTTTGGATTCTGAAGTCAGACAAACCTGTCAAAAAGTGACATCACAGCATCTCTGCAGTGGAGGAAATGGCTGTTAAGGGACTGTCACTAGCAAGAGCAGCACCTGGGGGCTGTGTGCTCCCAGCTGTGCCTGCTGGGCTGTGCACAGCTGCCAGCAGTGCAGGGTGGGAGCAGCAGGACCCCCTGCCAAAGGCATGTCCCCCTGCCCTGGCAGCCCCAAACAGAGCTGTGAGTGCCACGTGCCCAGGGGACACCAGCACAAGGAGCTGACAGGAATTGTGGACCACTCCTCATTTCCTGACCTGAGGAGTGGCTGGAGCTGGGCCAGGGCAGGATTTTGAGAGAGGTTCCTTCCCCCAGAGGGTGCTGGGCACTGCCAGGATCCCCAGAGAATGGGCACAGGCTTGAGGC
Organism: Turdus rufiventris; assembly: GCA_013186435.1. Classification (NCBI taxonomy): domain Eukaryota; kingdom Metazoa; phylum Chordata; class Aves; order Passeriformes; family Turdidae; genus Turdus; species Turdus rufiventris. The sequence goes on from PYHW01009579.1 coordinate 807,040, forward strand.
TGTCAGAGCGCCAGGAGTGTTTGGTCAGAGCTACAGGGACGCCCAGGGCGGGATTTTGGGGTGTCTGGGAGCTGGATCCATCATCCTGCTGGGTCCCTTCCAACTCAGGCTAGTCTGTGATTCTGTATTTCTCTTAAGACACACTGTGTGTGGCTTTTGAAGAACCTTGCCCAATCTGTGACTGAAAACCAGAACCTGTCCATCTCAAATGATCCTTTAGTTACCAGAAGCAAGCACTGCTGCAGGACTGGAAGGTGGATGGAGCCTGTTTATAACCTGCAGCCTTTCCAGGTGTCCCTGGCAGTGCCTGAGTTTCACTGAGCTCCCCTGCAGCAGGGTTCCTAAAGCTGCAGAGAAAGGAAGGCTGGGCTGGGATCCTCACATGGCTCATGTCCACAGCCCTGCAGCTCCTCCTTGTTCCTCATCCAGGGCTGCTCACAGAATGCTGGGGCAGCTCAGCCTGCCAGGGGCACGCTGCTGGCTCTGCTCCTGCACAGCAAGCTGCCAACAGATCAGAGTCAGAGCCAGAGCCAGAGAGGGCACTGCCCTGGCTCTGCGGGAAGGAGAGGCAGCAGAGGGGGCAGCCAACACTCCCGGAGGTGAAAAAAAACTTCATCTTTTAGCAGGAGCATCTCAAAGTGTGTCTGCACAGGAGAAGGGATTTCCCAGGCAGACAGGGAGATCTGCAGGAGTCCAAGAACCTGAGCAACACACAGCAGGGACAAATACATCAGAGATAAGAAAAATCCCTTCTTACAGAAAGGCTCTCCACACCATGTTTTAAACAAAGTATTAATTATCTACTGCAATAAAGTGAATCCTGCCTGCTGAGGGGCAATGTCACTGCCAGCCCTCCTGCTGTGGTGTCTCCGGGGAAGCACTGGCACTGCTGTGCTCTGGGCAGGTTCTGCTGTGCCCTGGGCAGGCTCTGCTGTGCCCTGGAAGGCTCTGCTGTGTCCTGGGCAGGCTCTGCTGTGCTCTGGAAGGCTCTGCTGTGCTCTGGAAAGCTCTGCTATACCCTGGGCAGGCTCTGCTGTGCTCTGGAAGGCTCTGCTGTGCCCTGGGCAGGCTCTGCTGTGCCCTGGGCAGGCTCTGCTGTGTCCTGGGCAGGCTCTGCTGTGCCCTGGAAGGCTCTGCTGTGTCCTGGGCAGGCTCTGCTGTGCCCTGGGTAGGCTCTGCTGTGCCCTGGAAGGCTCTGCTGTGCCCTGGGCAGGTTCTGCTGTGCCCTGGCAGGCTCTGCCTGTGTTTCCAAGCCCCAGCACCCACAGACAGGTGTAGTTTGAAGTTCAATTGTTGGCAGCAATAGAGAGGAGAATCCACACTCCCAACCAAGGAGTTTGAGCAGTGCCTGCAGTGTCTGGGAAAGGGACCCAAACTCCAGTGAGGTCTGAGCTCTGTTTCAGGCAGCTCTGAGAGCTCTCCCTGCACCTTGTGCTCCTTTCAGAGTTGCTGTTGCTGCCCCAGGCTCAGGTCCCTGCACTGCTCCTTGCACAGCTACATGGAGAGCTCCCAACATCCATTTCCTGGCAGCTGGAGTGCCTGTGCCACACTCCCAGGCTCCTCAATGCCCAGCAATGCTGTGAATACACCACAGCTCTCTCTAACACACCTGAACACCCACCAGGGATTCCAGAAGGGGAAGCCAACAGGACCTGCTGGAGCATGACCACACAATAACTAGATAGGGAAAGAAGTGGCACAGAAAGGTTTTATTTTCTTCAGGCAAACCTGAGTTGTTTGAGCAAGCCAAGCTGCAGGCAGGGGAGGTGCCAGCATTCAGCAGCCTTACCTTGGGAGGGCAGTAAAGTGCACACTGTTATCTGGAGATGTAGGTGTATGTTCTAGATGGAGAGCGGGTCTCGTTCTGGGCACTCGGTGGCACGTTTAGGAAATCCCAAATCAGAATTGTATCGTCATGGGAACTACTAATGATCTGAAATTCATCAAACTGCAGCCTAAAGACACGTCCTGAATGTTCCTGTGGGCAAGAGGCAGCAGTCAGCAAGGCAAGGGGAAACACTGCAGAGCACTGCTATCACCCAGGGATCTGGATACACAAACTCTGCTGTGCTGGCTGAAAACCACCATTACACACAGTCTGAGGAAAAGCTGCTTTTGTATGTACACCCTACAAAAACACACAGCTCCCAAACCCACAGCTGTACCCTGAGCCTCCCTCAGTGGGGCCAGCCCAGGCACAGGCTGGGATTACTCCAGATGGAAGCTAGCTGTCCAGCAAGGAGCAGCAGCTTCAGCCCCTGGCTGGCACTGATGCTCTGCCAGGCCCGCTCCTCCTGCAGAATTCTCTGCTGATCCTGTTTTTGTGCAGCCCCAAAGAGCACATCACAGCTCCAGCCTGCTGAGAGGATCCTCAGGGCTCACACAGCAGCAGGAATTCACTCACTGCTGTAAGAAGGGAGCACATGCTCCAGGGGATCTTCCAACAAATCTCCAAGTGGCACAAGAAGCCCAGAACAGGCTCTCCCCTCAGCCCTGCCTACTCACTTTCAATAAATTTTAAGTGAGGACTCTGCCTTTATTGGAGAACCAACCTGATCTGGCAGAGTGATCCCAAACTCCAAACTGAGCTACAGGATACTCAGAGAACACACAAACAAACAACTATTGTTTAGTTTTAGTGAAAAAGTTAAATCTCATCTCTGTGCCAAGACTACTGAAGAGAAAGGAAAAGGAGAAGCATTTGCAGATTTGCAGCCACATAAGCACTCCTCCAGGTGCTGGAAAGGCCAAGCACATGCATTACCTACACTGAAATCAAGTTCCACACACACTGGGGTGAAAAGAACAAGGAATTCACTCCCCCATCTATTTTTAATTAAGTCTGCTGTTATAAGCCAAACCTCTCATTACAAAGAGAAATATAACTTAAGCAACTTTAGCCTCAAATGTGACAGTGCTCTGAAGGGCTGAGAGTTCCTGTGGCAATCTCTTGGACTCAGCCTCCCTTCCTCCTGCCCAGCTCTTCCTTCCAAAGGGAAGGATTAGGAGCAAAGTCTGGGAAAGGCTCCCAAGATTCTTGTCCCTTTTTTAATAAGAGGAAATTTAAAACCAGCCCTACAGTGGTATTAGGGAAACACACCAATAACCAGGGTGCTCTGATACAGCATCATGATGATTTCTTTTTTTTAAAGAATATCTGAGAATCTCAAAGCAGAAAAACTTGATCTTTCATTTAAGTTCAGATGCAAATCATTCAAGAGATGACAATAAATTTTTCTTCATTCTCAAGCACTCTAGACATCATAAACCATCCTGGCATTCCCACCTATCCCACAATAATACACTAAAACACCCCAAATTAATAAATATTTTTACTTACCACTAAGGTACGCAAGCATAATGTGCTTGCTGGGGCACGAGGGTCAAGAGCAGCTTGCAAGTCCCAAACTTTAATTTTCCTAAAAGTAAGAGAAGGAAATCATTATGAAAACATGGAAAACAACACCCAAAGCCCCAGAAAGCTTGTCAGCTTTTCCCTACAGCAGCTTGCTCAGGATCAAGCACACTGTGACGAGTACTAATGCTCAAGCCTGTGCAAGTCCGGTGGTTTTGTGGTTTTGTTTTGTGCTCCTTTGCAGCAGCCACTGCAGTGGTGGCTCTGTGACAGACAGACAGTGCACACACAGACCCCTCTGCCACGGCGGAATGAAGCTGGGCCCACCCAGCCCAGGCAGACACTGAGCCAAACAAAAGGCAACAGCCAAACCCAGCCCCACAATTGTTTTCAGTAACTCTTCAGGCACAGAAGGAAATGGACAATTTGGAGATGGATGTAAGTGCCATGAATCCACAATGCACTGCAGACACTGAGCAAGCCAGAGGTGCTCTGGAGTCCTGCCCTCAGCCCCACAGAAATGCTCTGCACACTGCTGAGCCCCACAAGGGAAAGGCTGAATTCTGGGAAGTGCTTTCAGACCTACCCATCGTAGGCTCCACTAACAATCCTCTTGTTGTCGAACCTGATGCAGCGAACCAGCTCTTCATGGCCTTCCAACACCCTTAAACAGGCACCACACTCAATGTCCCAGAGCCTGGGGAGAGCACAGCAGAAAGGCTCATTTCTGTTACTTTAAAAAGGTGTCCCTCAGAGCAGCTGCATACACATATCAACATTAATGATGTGTAGATATTTGTATGTTTATATGATATATGTATAATATGTGTAATGATATGTGTACATGATATATGTACGATATGTGTATATCATATTTGTATAATACATGTAATAATATGTGTATATCTTATTTAATAATGATATCCCAATTAATGTCATCAATCAAAATCACACGAGTAAATTTGTGTTACCCAGATGTGTTATTCTGAGAAATTCTAACAAAGTTTTTTCTATTCTCTGTAAACCATTGATTAGAAGATCAGAAAATAAAAGCACGAAGGAGCAGAGTCTCCCCACCTCTCCCAGCAGATGCCAAGGTGACAGAGCAGCAGGTAAGAGATTTTGCTCACTCTGAAACCTCAGTGTCCCACCCTTTCACAGGGCTGTGAGATGTTCACTCGCACACTGAGAAGCCCCATCCATAGACACGTGCTGCAGTGGCCAGCCATGCCAAGGAGGTTCTGCAGCTGAGGGCAGTGCTGCTCCCAGCACAGAAAGTGTCTTGGGTTGCAATACAAGATGTGACCAAAAGTATCTATTCTGTCACCATCTACCAGGTGGGGCAGTGATCCTGATCTCTGTGGGAGACATCTCCTGTTAATGGGCCATCCAGTGAAACCAGGTGGGCAGTGTTCTTTCTCTACACAGGATATCTCCTGTTAATGGCCATGTTTTATAAACCAGGTGGGGCATTGTTCTTTATCTTTTCACAACCCATCTTTCCTCCAAGAGTTCTCTTCTGTTAATGGCCATTGAGTCCTACTGTGTGACTGATAAAATTCCATCATCCCACTGGGAGATGCTCCAGCCAGAGGGAAGAGCCAAGGCTTTCCTACCAAGATAAAAATGGAAATTTTGGACATCAAAGGAGCCCTTTTTCCATGCGGATCCCAGAGGAAAACCGGACTTCTCCACATCATCACTGAACCTTGGAGGAAAACTGCACCTTGTCCAGGAGCACTGCTCCAACTGAGCCACATCTGTCACTGCAGGAGGATGCAGCCACCATTGAACAGGACTGCTGCCAACACCCTGCCTGACTGACGGGTGTCAGCTTGGATTCTGGCTCTGGCAGAGTTTGGGTTTGTTTCTTTGTAATAGCGTATTTCTATTTTAATTTTTCCTAGTAAAGAACTGTTATTCCTATTCCCATATCTTTGCCTGAGAGCCCCTTGATTTCAAAATTATAATAATTTGGAGGAAGGGGGTTTACATTCTCCATTTCAAAGAGAGGCTCCTGCTTTTCTCAGCAGACACCTGTCCTCCAGAGCAGGACATGGGGCTGTGGCACCCACCTGATGGTGTTGTCCGAGGAGCCACTGACCACCAGGCGGTCCCGGTACTGCAGGCAGGCGATGCCACGCTTGTGCCCGTTCAGCGTCCGCACGAACTCGCACGTACTGGTGCTCCACACCTGGGGACATGGACAGGCTCCCTGAGAACTGCACCAAACTGGACTCCGACTGCATGAGCAACCACTGGGAATCCACACACAGAGAGGCCTGAGGCTGACAGAGGGGTGGGGACCCACAGAGCACCTTTGGAGGTGAAGAGTAGGGCCCAGGACCAGTGGGGATCCAGCAGGGACAGAGCCACAGGCACTCCTGTGGCACTGACAAGAGCTGGGAGTTGTATGTAAAAACATTTTCAGGTGGCTAAGACTGCCCCAAAATTATTTCAAAAATTTCATTACACTTCATAAGTTAAAAATAATTTTTAAAACCAGAGTTATCAAACACAAAACCAGTTTTTTACCAAAGAAATTACTAAGAAGCTCTCAGTAAGAGGTCCAAACGGCCTTTAAGCTTGGTCTTAACATTAAAGGATTCAATCAACTTTGCCCATTTTTAATGAACTGTAATTGAAGTTGTAATGCAGAGTATCAAGTGGCTCATTTTCCAACACAGAGTGCAGCAGGATCTCTGGCAGAGGTTTGGACACGGAACTGCCAAGAACTTTTTGGCCCAGGCTAAGGCAGCTCTGGTTCAGAGAGGGCAGGGTGGAAATGCCTTTGTTATACTAGTGCACTCTGGGGAACTCAAATCTGCTGGTATGTAACAGCCTTCAAATCCAGCCTCTGAATCCCTCAAACATGGCACAGCCTGGCTGAGCTGCTGGGAAGGTGTGGTGAGGAAAGGCACTGCTGAGGAATTTCATGTCTGGACAGAACTGCCAAGTGAAATTAAAAATACCACTGGAAAAGGCACAGGATGTGCCACATTTAACAAAGCAACTGATCTCGAGCAGAGAGTTCAAACAGCAAACAGGCTTTGCTTTCCTGCAGTTGTACAGCAGAAGCCATGAGAACATTCCAGTGTAGCTGTGTGCCCAGAGTCACCCCTGAGAGCCACCTGGGGCAGGTAGAGCTGTGCCACTCACCTTGATGGTCCTGTCCCCCGAGGCTGACACGATGTACTTGTCGTCGAAGTCGACGACGTTGACGGCGGCGCGGTGCCCCACGAGCACGCGGCGCAGGGTGATGTCCGTGGGGGAGGCCATGTCCCACACAGCGATGGACCTGTCCTTGGAGCACGTCACCATGAGCCCGTTGCTGAATCTCAGGTGCAGCACGGCCTCGTTGTGGTGGATCAGTGTGTTGAGAACCTCGCCCGTGTTCACGTCCCACACCCTGCAGGACACAGCGTGATTAGCCCATGGAACGCCCCATGGGATACCCCAGGGATGGAGGGCTCTGGGCTGGGAACACACACAAGCCTGCCCCAGCCTCCAAGGATGGCTGCTGAAGGGCCCTCCCTGCCAGCACAGCTGCTCCAGGGCACTGAACACCCTCTCAGTAACAGTCACAACTACAACGTGTCAGAGGGCATGAAAGGAAACCCTAAGTAAAGAAATTATTGCACAGCTGGCCATCAGCCACTCCAAAACGTCAGGATATGCCTTGAATCTCTAGGTCATATTCCTTCAAAATTCCTAATGCTAAAAGAACAAAATAGATTTGGGAAAAGAATTATTTAATATGATGGTTTGCCAAGTATGAGTATCTTGCTTCTGGAATACAAGTATCACATTAATCTTAGGGATGTTTTCTGCTATTCAGAGATTATTGGAAATATTCCCAGTCCTGATACTCAAATTATTTTTGTGCAAGAACTTAACACTCACCTTACTGTAGAGTCTGAAGATCCAGTTACAATAACTCTTTCATCATATTGCAGACAAAGAACTGAGCCAGTATGTCCCGTTAATACTTTCAAACATTCCAAGCTTGTTTTGTCCCAAATCTGTTAGAAACAAGAAGGGTAAATAAATGGATTATCAACATCAAGAACATGGACCCAAGACATGAACATGGTCACAGCTGCAAAGAAAGGAGGAAAAGCAGACTCCATGAGGGGTGAGTCTGTCCCATCACTGGGCCTTGTCCTTCCCTTTAGCTTTAGAGTTTTGATGTAAGTTTTTGAGAGAACAGTGCAATAACGAGGAGATCAAATCCTGCCTGGCCAAAGAAGTGCAAAGGCAGAAAAGCCCTGGCAATGAAACAGCCCCAGCCAAGGCCAGTGGCACTCAGGGCCCTCCCCACTCCTGGGGAACTCTGATTTCAGGGCACACCTGTGCAGTTAATGGATGTGACTCCTGGCAGTTCCCCCAGCTCCCAGAGCTGAGCACTTTGCCAGGCTCGACAAGACACACAGCCACTCTGCCATGAAGAGACAGCACAGGCAGGTGCCAGGGCAGAGCCCCACTCAGGCAGGGCAGGGAAAGGGGAGTCTCACCTTAATGGAGTTATTTCTGTCTCACCTTAATGGAGTTATCTCTCAGGCCACTGATGATCTTCTCATCATCATACTGTAAACAGTAAACGCCCTTGCTGTTCTCAGAGCGGCACTGGATCCTCTGCAAGTTGTGCCTCCCACACCTCCAGTTGGACTCTATGGTCTGAGCAGAGGGCAAAAACAGGAGCTGGGCCTCAGGCTGCAGCAGGACTGTCCCACACCCCAGCCTCCCACTTTCACACACACCACCCTTGGATCTGAAGGACAGAAAACCAATCTCTTCCCCTATTCCCAATAAATACACACAAACCACAATGAATCACCATTAGCACTTCTGGAATCTGTCATGACAAAGGTTTATGGAGGAAATCATGGTCAACCAGCCTGAATGAGAATTTCCCAAGGAGCCATTACAGAGACACACCCCAGAACCTTTCCCTCCATATTTCTGTGACCAACCAACAAAAGCTACAAAGACAAGACCAGGAGCTCACAGGGAGCCTTGTCCAGCCTCACCTGGGCGAGCAACACTGCAGAACTGCTGAGTCCAATACATGGGTGAAGGGACTTTCCTTCCCTACCCAGCCATATCACCCATTAATTGTACTTACACACCTTGTAAAGAGGTTTTGGAACATGAAACTCTCCTGAAAGTACCTAAAACCCTGATAAAAATAAAGCTCAGCAGGAACTATAAGGTTTCAAATAACCCCAACTTGGTTTCCTCCCTCCACCTGAAATCTGTGGAAGAGTAATTCTCAACATTTTCATTCTGAGAGGTATTTTTAAGGAGAGAGACCTGACACACCTTAAAAAGCTGCAAACTATTTCACAGCAGAACCAGCATGACTTTCAAGTCTCCATCAGCTTGATTCCTTGCTGGATTTAAAGAAATGTGGGGTTTTGGCCAGGAAAATCCTAACACAAGCATCAGAGAATGTGAGCCCAGAAGTCCAGGCCAGCACCTGGGCAGGCTGGGATCTCTCACCAGAACTGGCCATGTGTTCAGATACCTCCCTGGGATTCTCCCCAAATACTAAATGGAAACCTGGGGAGAAGCTGACAGACTGGCAGTCTGTTTGGAAAAGCATATTTACTATGTAATCCTAACTTCCAAAGCAGTAGCAGGCACCTCTGCAGCTCCTCCACGATTCAAACTGACTGAACCCTCAGTAAAGACAGAAGTGCAGTGTAACTGTGACATCCCAATTCCAGGAAAACGCATCTGCTTCAAGGGAAAACCAACTTTCCACTCTGTTTTCCATGTGTTTGCTCCTTCAGTCATCTCCCATTATGGAATTTGGAGAGAATTACACCCAGTCCTAACACAAACCTGATGTGCCCAGGATGTGTCTACATCACAAAATATGAAGAGATGCTTCTGGAGAGCAGCTGACAGATCACTCATCCCCCTCATCTGTGAGCCCTTCCACACCTCAGCTTCCTGTGAGAGCCACTGCAGCAGCTCCAGAACACGCTGGGAACCCTCAAATCAGAAATGCTGCTGCTCACAGATTCCCAAGGGAACCCTCAAACCAGAAATGCTGCTGCTCACAGCTTCCCAAACAGAGCAGCACACAGTGAGAGTTTGCTCACCAGGCACTGGGGACCTGAGCTGGCTCCATTCTCACAGCTCCACTGCAGGAAGATACTTCAGCTGCTCCCCACAAGAAAATGCTGCCTTCACACAAAGGGAACTGAAGCCCTGTGCATCTCTGTGAGGGCAGCAAGGCACATACAGGTGCACACTTCAGTTCTGTGAGATGTCATTCCATGGAGCCATGATGTGGTGTGGCTACTGTGGGAAAAGTGTGCCTGTTTTTGGAGAACTTGTAAAATCCCCTCACGCTGCCCTAATTCTTGGGATGCTGGGAAAGCAGCCACGACACACAGAATGTACAGCAGCACTTCCCTGGGCAGCAGAGTGAAACCAGATGTGCACATCCACAGAAATAACATTTGGGATGCCTGAGCAGACTGAGTGGGTGGGCAAGGCAGGACCCTCCGAGAGGAACATGGTTTATGTAGGACTGGCAACCACATGAAAGCTCCTGCTGCAGGGAACTTCTGGTCCCTGCTCCACAGTGCAGGGAGTGAAAGTCCTGCTCTGCACCCTCCTGCCAGGAGATAGCCAAACTGGAGCCAGCAAGGGAGGACAGCAGGTGTGAGGAGATCGCTGTGTCTGTGGCCTCTTAAGAGCATCAGGGAGCCACCACTTATTTGTGTATTTATGGTTCCAAACCAACACCAAGATATCCAACACCCACTGCTGTATTTTCTACAGATGCCCACAAAAGCCTCCTGTGCCTGAATTTGGGTTTCCCAGTAAAAGGCAGAACAGCCTCCTGAGCTCACACCCATAGTTTCTCACACTCTCCTAAAAGCTCACCAGAGCAACAGCAGCGAGGGGCTCACAAATGCTGCACAACCAACAAAATCTGGACATCCAAGGGATAAAGACCAAGCATTTGCCACAGCAGGAGAGCCATTTGGCAGCTGAAGTGGTGCACAAATGGATTGAAAGAAAAAAAGGCATTTAGAGAGAAAAGTACAAACAGAGCACAGTCCAAGATGCAGAGGTATAGCCAAGCCTGGACCATGCCAGAATATATTCACTGGTGCAAAGATGCACAGTGAAAAAAATGCAATCCATCTGCATTAACAGCTGGAACATTAACTATACATTGGAAGTGTTAAGGATAATCTACCAGGAACAGGGGTTTTTTACCATTGGATAATGTACACTGTGTTCAGCTCCTTGGCTAACAATTGCATTTTTATCCTGTGAATGTTATTGCAGAGTAAGTGGGTTTATCTTAAACCCATAAACCAAGGAGTTGCTGTTCCCTCTGAATACCCAATTCTCCTGCAGGACAAGGGGGGCAGAACAAGCACAAGGAACACGACATTTGTTACGTGGGGAGGGATTTCTCCTGACGCACCAGCCATGAAAATCCAACCCTTTGTTCTCCTCATGATCCTCCAAAGGGAACAGGAAAATCCCTCCTGACCATGGCAGAGGGAAGGCACAAGGAAATGAACTTGTGTCACCAGGGTACAGAGGGCTGAATCATTCATTCGTGGTGAAGTTAGGAGGGTGTGACCAGCAAAGACCCCTCAGGTCCCTTCTCAGCCCCTTCGTGCTAAAAGCAGCAGAGACTTGGGGCAGAGGGAGCCCAAGGAGCCAAGGCAGGGCCCAGCCTGGGACAGGAGCTCTGCCCTGCTCCCAGCTGCCATCTGTGCCAGGCACCACTACAGCCTGATCCCTCCTGCCCCAAAGCCTGACCTCTCCTTGGCCAGACTCATTTCAAGAAATGCTTTTTGGGAAGTGCCTGTGCAATAGAGATTGCAAAGGCTGGCTGAAAAAATTCCTAGGTATATAATGCTGACCAGATTCTCCCCACACAGGCACATAAAATTTCTCCAGCATCGTAATTAGAGCAGGACTAAACAAACCCATTTCCCTCAGAAATTATACCCTTCAACCTGCATAAACAGCCATCTCCCAGTGCTGGCAGGGATTAGGGCAAGAAACTGTCCCAAGGCTTTAAAATTTCAGTTCCAGTCCTAAAACATGAACTTTTTCAGAAATCAGAAGAGCAGAGTGTTTATCTGATGGCCTGGCACCACATTTTCCTGAAATTTTCAGAAAAAGCACATTTTTATTCTCCTCTTAATGAGGTGGACCTATGAAAATGAACTGAGGGCTCTCACCGTGTGCCCGAAGATAAGGAGAACATTTATGAAATAAAATCTTCTCAACTGACCACCAGAAAGAGATCCTTGTGCTAATCCTGAGGGGACAACACAATAGTTGGCCAAGCTTCACAAATGCTATGGAAAAATTCCAGGGACTTGGGGTTCTGGAAGCAGCAGGATGAAAGCTCCCAGCCTGGCACTGTGCCCCACTGTGGTGACCCCACTGCAGCCACGGGGTTCTCCACAAATGCACCACACTAAGTCCAGTTTTCTAGGACAAACCCCCAAATCCAAACCCGAAAAGGTTTTCCCTTTAAAAAAAAACAACCCTGGCAGTTCAACATGGGACTGGACCACCTCTTGTGAAATGAAACCTAATTAAATATTTGGTTTCCCAGTGGAAGTGGGGAGTAACCATCTCTTTCCAAGAATTTGGTTTCTGATCTCTAAATATGCCCTTATTTTCAAATCAAATGATTCAGAAGTGACATTGTGTTCCTGAAATGTGTTTGGCATGAAGCAAGCAGGCCCTGGCAGCACCACATTTCTGGAGAGGCAAGGGAAGCTCCCTGTGCCAAACCCTGCCTGGGTTCCCTTCAGCTCCCCCTGCTCTGTGGCTCCATGAACTCCTGACCCACAGTGCAAGCAGAGCCCAAGGGAAAGAATTCCATCCTGCTATTTATCATGCCTCATTTTGCCTTCCAATTGTTAATTCAGGTTTGGGATTATTTGTCAAATTCTGCCTTGAGCTTATCACTGCCCACAACCCAATTTAGCACCTGCTGCAGCAAAGTCCAAACTCTCACCCTTGGAAACAATCCAGCAGGATTTGGTCAATCCTTGTGGCAAAATACCAAGTAATAAGATTTTTGTGCTACATCAAATATATCTGACTGCATTGAAAAAAAAAATCACATCCTTTGGATTTGTTTTTAACAACAGGTATGTAATTCTATAAATGCTAATACGGATCCCTAAACTCTGACCCTCTGACAGAAACAGGGAGATATTGTTAAAGATCCAGGCAAATATTTGAAGAAAAAACATTTTGGTATTCAGAGACAAAAAATTCTTCATCATACCTAAGGTGAAAGTCTTATTGAAGAGCTTCTGCACATTGCTGTGAAACATGAAGAAAACAAAAGTGTGGAAGAGCAACAAAAGCAGGAAGAGAAGGACAAAGTTTATCTTAAAGCTAAGTTTGGTTGTTATTGGTACTCACTCCCTACATTTTAAACAGGGTTAAAAGCTTCTTTGGACAGCCCTTTTGGGAAGCAATTTGTGAAAAGTCCTTTAAAGTAGATTTATTAGAAAAATTCTAGCAGACTTTTGGAAGTGGAAGAATTATTGGGCCCTTGACTATGAGCACAAACACCAAGCCAGGTCAGAGCTGGAATACAAACAGCAATATTTCAGAGGAACAGGTAAGCAGGGGAAAATCTGCTGGGGCAGAAACACACTCATTGCTACAATACATTTTAAATCCTACTTCTTCCCACTCTCAGCTATTCAAAGACTGACAATTTGTTATATTTATTACTGATATTGAGATGAGAGAAGCATGAGAGACGTGGGTTTTTCCTACTTGCTTCATCCTAGCAAGAAGCATTGAGTGCAGGAGCTTTGTTCCTGTGCACTGGAAAGCAAATTTACAGCACTCAAAGCATTAAAGAGCACATTGGGACAATCCAAAAACCCCAGAACACCTTCAAGGAGTCCTTCCCATCTCTGATAACAACAGTGCCTACACAAATGTCCCACTTGTACAAATGAGTTTCAGAAGAATAACATTACAGGTGTGAGTTACAGTAATGCCAAACTGCTTTAGTGTTCTATCAAAACATTTTCATGCTGCTTTTTGCCCATTTTCTTTAGAGAACTAGGCCAGAATTGTGCAGAAAGCAAGAAAATATCACAATAAAAGCTCTTAATCCCACAGGCTTCTTATCACTGCAGTTATCACTCCCACTCCCTACAGGGAAATACATCTCCCCTTCAATAACAAAGTGCATCATTCAGCTCACAGGTAAATATCAAGTTTGATCATATTTTTCTTAGGGTGTATTTCATGCCCGGTTCTTTATCTTTAAATGTCTATAAATGATGTAGCAAGGTTTATAAAAAGGTATTTGGAAAATACATTATGGCTTCCAGCAGAACCATTTTACAGCAGGGTTCAGAGTCGAGGATGGTTTTGTTTCCTGAGTGCCAAGCAGCACAAATTGCCATTTGCCATTCCACAGAGTGATCCCATTAGTTCACATCTGTCCTCAACATCAAAACACATTTCCCCACTAATGAATTTCAGACCAATCATTTCCCATCCTGAAATAAATCCATGACAGTCTGTGGTGTAACTTCAGAGCTTTGTGGTGGGTACAACAAACACATTTTCTCCTGCTGGCAGAACACTGGGATCATCCTGATTTATCAGAAATATTTCAAAACCACCAAGCAAGCCCAGCTCTGCAAGTCTCAAAACAAGATAATCAAAATTTTATATCTGAAGCTTCTTTACCACTGATGGCCCTGTGGGTTCAGAATCACCGGGCTGATGGTTGTTCCCATCAAACCACTGAGACAGGAACAATCCCGCATGGAACCAAAGCTTCATTTGCAACAGCAGTCACTGCTATAGAAGTGGTAAATTATTTTAAATAATTGGTGTTTAAGGCACCAACCTCAGATCACCTTCTAAGTGAGTGTGACCAACACACTGAACATTCAGCAACACAGGGAATTATCTTGGAGTGGTGTGTCCTAAACCTGATCCTTCATTAAAATCCATAGTCTCAGAGAGCTCCAGAACTCTTTAAAGCAAAAAGGATGGTGCCAACACCTAAAGCAATGCACCTGCTGTGGCAGGGAGTGCCTCAGGGTGTTTTTCCATCACCCCAAGAGCAGCAGTGACACAGATCCATTGCTCCAGCATTCAGCACCTCAGAACCCCCCAGTCAGCCCCATGCTGTGTCCTGCACACAGGATGGGTCACAACACCTACCTCTATATCCTGGATTATCTTTGGGTATAAGGACCTGTAAAACGAATTGGGGGGCCCATCTGTTGGTCTGTTTTTAAACAGGTACTGATCCCTAGAAAGAAGGAGAAATGCAGTTTTCAGTGTACCACAAAGAATCCACACTTGACAGGAATGCAGAGCCTGCCCAGAACAAACCCTCAGCACATATTCTCAGAAATACTTGGAAGAATTCTCAGTATCACTATTACAGCCCTTGTGACTCTGCCATTTGACAAACATTTCACATGCCCAAGGTTAAGAAGATAACAAGTGTTTTGCAGTTTGAGTTCCTGCTCCAGCAGGTCTGCAGGCAGCAGGGTGCCATCCCCTTGCTCTGTACATGCCTTTGCTGAGGCACACCACTAGAGAGCACAGAGAAACTGGTTTCTGAGGCAGAACAGCTCTCCAGAAACTTGGGAAGGACTGCCACAAACAGCAAGGGTTTCTCTTTGAGAGGCTTCTGCAGCTCAAGCTGCTATTTTACACTTTAAGCAAAAACAAAAACAACTAAAAACCAAACCAACCAACCAACCAACCAAACAAACAAAAAAAAAGGTCGAATTGGAAATTCTTCACTTGAGAACAAGCCCTGCAAATGTGCTGGCACTGTTTTTTGTGAGCTGGAATTGATAGCGCTCCCTGCAGTATAGAAATTCCAAATTTACACTGACTCAAGCAAGAAGAAATGGTGACAGACACGGGAGCACAAAAGGACAGGGACAAAGCCAGAACAGAAAAGGTTTTTCAGTCCCAGCAGAGACCAGGAGCTCAGCAATGCCCACTCCAAAGTGGATTTGGGGCAGAGCTGGCTGTGAGGTATGTGTGCAGGTTGTGAGGGATGTGTGCAGGCTGTAAGGATGAGTGCAGGATGTGAGGATGTGTGCAGGCTGTGAGGATGAGTGCAGGGCTCTCAGCAGGATCCCAGCTCAGTACTTACCATCCCCTCCTCTCAGAGAGCCCCTTCCAGAGCGGGTCTGTGCGTACCATCCTCTCAATGAGCTTCTTCCAGAGCATCCCCTCTGAGATCACCCTCTGCCACTCCTTACACACCAGCTCTGCTGCACACAGCGATCTGGCATCGAGATAGGAAAGGATGTTTTCTGCTATGTGATCTAAGCCTTGCTCTACAAAGAAATGGAGAGCAGTCAGTGAGTGCACAGGAACAACCAAAGCAGCTTTGCAAGACACTGAGAACCCAGAACATGAGAACATTGCACTGGCAGAGGCACCAGTTACAGCTGAGTGCACACAGGGACACCACAGTATCTCCAAGGTTTTGTGTCCTTCCTGCCTGTTGGACCATCCTTCTGCCCTGGGGGGACAAGCAGCACAACAGAGCAGCAGAAGCAGCGTGGGCAGGCCCAGGGAGGTGATTCTCCCTGCACTCTGCTCTCCTGAAATCCCCCCTGGAGCATGGATCACAGCTCTGCTGTCCCACACAAGCACATGGAGCTGCTGCAGGGACCAGAGCAGCTCCCCAGGCTGGGAATGCTCACCTGGAGAAGGGAAGGTTTTGTGGAGACCTCAGAGCCCCTCCAGTGTCTGAAGGGCTGTAAGGAAGTTCCTCTGCAGCAGGAACTGGAGTGCCAGGACAAGGGGAATGGCTTCCCTGCCAGAGGGCAGGGTTAGGTGGGATATGGCAGAGAAATTCTTCCCTGGGAAAAGTCACTGCTAAGTCTGTTCCCTATTTCAAAGACCTGCAATTTTGCTTTCCACAAAACTGCCCTGAACCTGAGATGCTGAATAACTTCATTTTCATGAGTAACATACACCCCTTGGCCAAGCATGAAAAAAGTCTTTCAAACCAGGAGATGACCTTTTCCATTTTCCACTTTATCTCATGACAGCCCACTTTAGGCTTCAAATAGTCCTGACAAATCAAAGGAACTACTGTTATTTTTTTAAAGCATGAATGAAGTGTGTTCATACTGTCCTCCAGTGCACACTGAATTGCACATGGCCTTCATAAAAATGAACAGCAGCAGAAACTAAACATGTAAGTCTTACTCATTTATTGATTTATTCTACATGATTTAGAGAGCTATAACATAAGCCTAGTGGGCCTGTCCTTTGTGTCTGTGCTTTGGAGCTGTTCCTATTATGTTAATTAGGGTAAATATTTCAGCTGACATCTCTTTTGAATGCAGCAATTTAAATCTGTGCACTTCTGCTAGCAGTAAAAATCTCAAGAATAGATTTGATGTCAGACAACACACAGGACTAAGTTTAAGACACATTAAGGCCTGAAATAGCTGCATGTCCCAAAGGCAGGGATTTGTTTTAGAGAATTTCTGAAATAGGTACTAAAACCTATTCATTTTCTGAAGTAAAATGAATCTGACATCTATTGGTAGACTTTTCAAAGGAAAATATGACATCCATCCCTTATGCCTGTACAGAGTCTTTGCAGTTTTACACAAAATGGTGGGAAAGAGCTGTTGTTGATTAGAGGGAGCAGCTGAAGGTTTGGTTGAATTTCAATAATAAATTCAAACAATTAAAATTCACAGGGATTTCAAGGTCTGTGTATGAATATCACCTTGTATGAAAATGAAACCCAAATGTGGGATGTCAGCTCTCTAAATGGGATCAGCATCAGATACAAAACAGTCACTTGGATCAGGAAACACCACAGCTAGCACTCTGTCTGAAAACAAGGCAAGTCAGACTCCAGCAACTCTTCTTCCCTTTTTCCTACATTGTCACAGGTGTAAAATTGCTCAGGACAGCAGTGAGCAAAAACTACTCCTGTTTAAAACAAAAGGATTTGACTTCTTCAAGGTGAGTGAAGCCTCTCTTAAAAAGGCAGCCTGGAATACTCAGAGCCCACAAGGATCATCACCTGCAACTCCTGACCCCAAAATCCCTCCCTGGGCCAGAGTGCTGCCCCAGTTATCCTTTAGTGTGACTGCAGTCCAACACAGGATTGATTTAACTCTGCTGGGATTAAGTCCTGGGTAAATTCAGGCAGATGTTCTTCAGGGAAGGCTGAATATGGGAGCAATTCCCAGTATTTACATTGGGGAAAAAGCAACAGAAGTTGTAGAGATGTATTTTGATATATACAAATGTGGTGTAAACAAGTGTCATCTGACACAGTTCCCAAAATTTTCTTAGGCAGAAACACATGAAATGACAGATCTGTATAACTCTGTATCAGCCTTGAGGTATAAAAATAAACAAAATAAAATTTTAATTGAAGATCACACTGGCACCTGAAGGGTCTGGAGAGTCAGTCCTAGGAGGAGCAGCCATTTGGATTTTTAGGATTTAGTTTTCAGGCTCTGCACGGCCTCCCCAGTGCCCAACCTTGTCCTGGCACTCCTGGGATAAGGTCACAGCTGCTCACACCCTGCAGGTGAGGCTGTGCCAGGGGCACACAGAACACACTCAGCACTCACCCAGGCTGACTTCCCACCCTGCAAACAATGTCCACAGATTTCCCTTTCCAAGAATCACATCAATCACTGTCCCCAGCAGCAAGAATCCAGAGATACAATTTCTTCCAGAAATTAATGGAAAAATAAATACAACTTCACCAGCAGATTACAACCTAGAGATTCTATATATCCACTTCTTGCTGGTCTGCACTTTTGTGAAAAAATTCATAGAAAAAGTATAAAAACAGACTTCATATCTGAACACATCAAACAGGCTGGCACTTGTGAGTGTCAGAAGAGGTTGTGAGTAACTGAAAGGAGGAATCAGGGCTGGACATCACTATAAAAACCCACAAGTGTTCTTGCTCTCAGGTCAGCAAGAAGAGTAGACAAACTAGATGCGCTCATCTAAGCAGAACCTCAGAAGAACAATAAAATACAGGAGTTCCTAAAGTAAAACACCTCTGCAGCAGTATTTTCTGTGTGAAGAAGCAGCTCAGACCAAAGCTTGCAGATACATAACCCCAATGACAACTCAGCTCCAATTCCAGCACAAACTCCCTGGGATTCACCACTCCAGCTCCTCTCGCATGGAACAACACTGGCATCCAGTGGCCAATTCAATTAATCACAGAAGGGACGAAGCTGCCTGTGCCCTGCTGTGCAGCAGGGCCAGCTCTGATCTCTGGGGATGCTGGGGTGAGGAGGGGGCTCCCAGGAGCTGCAGCCCTGCTCACGGCTGCCCTTACCTGGCAGCGCAGTGATGAAGTCCCGCTGTAACATGGGCTTCAGGTAAGAGTTTATATGTCCATGCTGGTAGTGACACATTCGGGAAATGAGGTGTTCCACAAATTCCACCTGATCTGATTCAGACCACTGGTCAAAGTATTTTATACACAAGTCTTTTTCCTTTTCGTAGTTTCCTTCCGATGGTCTTTTTCTTGAGACAATCACAGATGAAGTTCCATTACTTATCTGGGGTTGGAGAAGGAACATGATTTATATGTTAGTATATATTTAAATATTGGTATTTATAAATCAATGATAGGAACAGCTTAATAAAAACTCTCTCAAAGAAGAAAAGGTAAGAAGATGCAAAGAAAGAATCAAAACTAAGTTATAAAACACATTCCTCGAGAAATGAGTTACATCAGATGATTTCAAAGACTTTTCAAACTCTTGCATAGACTTGGCTCCTAAATTACTTCTGAATTCTCTCCTTACACCTCTTACCACTTAAACTGCAAGGGGTGTAACTGTTTTCAGAAGTACCTTTTTCAGCCCAAAGCAGTGCTTTCTAGGTACATTGCACTTTGTCTCCACAAATGTTTTGCTCAGATTCTGTTAAAATAAGGATTCCAGACCTTCATGTCATTGTTGCATTGGCTGTCCATAAATAAAAACTGAGAATCGAAGGCTTGGGTTTGTTTGTGCAAAGCAGCTCCTGTCAATGTCTGGGACATCCCCATGAACACCTCATTAAAATCCTGGGAGCTTCAGCTCCACATCAGGAGTCACTGCTAATTAGCGAGCACAGGCTCCTCTGAGCCCCTCAGGAGCCAAGGGAGCAACTGGCAGCTCCCAAATATTCCCCAACTTCTTCAAAGCAAACAGGCTGTGAGTCCTTGCACGCTGAGCTTCTCTTTTTAAACAACAGTCACATGCTCAGAAATACAAACTAACTTCATTCCCAAGGATGCTTTGACGCAGCACTGTCCCTCCAAGGTCAGCACAAACCACAAAATCTGAGCACAACTGATCACTTCTCCAGGATTATCCACTGGCATCATCCTTCACTCGAAGGTTGGGCTAATTTTAGGAGGATACATCCAAGGATGATTATGCAGACCCAAGATCTGGACATTTCTCAAAAGCAGGAACATTAAAATGCTGGCACCTCTCCTTCTACAGCCATGCTGCTCCTACCTGCCACAGGGTATTTTTCTTTGGAGACTCATCTTCATTCTGATCCTCCATTACTGACGTGTTCTGGAAAAAAAGAACAAATATTACTTCAGCTTTTTACTCTGTGACAATTTCTTGCTCTACAAGCATTACAAAAAAGCAAATCAATTGAACAGGTAAAATTCATTTTCCCAGTGAACAAAATTCTCAAAGACTCCTGGCCACAAAACCTGAGTATTATAAATAAATTCCCCTTTTAACTGACATGTTTATCAATTCCATTTACTGTAAAGATAACTCCCCAGCCCCGCTTCAATTTCCTTTGACAGGTTTTCATGCAGCCTTTCAACGCTTTTCTCACTGGGAAATAAATTCACTTTCATCCTACTCAAGCCAAAGCAATTAAACCTGTCAATGTATTCAACCAGCACTTTCTGCCAAAGTTAAATTGCATACAGCTCAGCAAAAAAAAAAAAAAAAATTAAAAAAAATCACTATACACTACTTACATGCAACAGAATATGCTTTTTTCTCAGCCCTAGGAACAGGGATCATTCTGTGCAGAACGTCTCTGCCATTCACTGCCCAGGCTGTGTCCACAGCCCTTGGCAGTCACCCCTGCCTTCAGTGCAGTGCTCTCCCCACCTCAGAACTGCTCCTTGCTTCTGCTTCCCCCACTTTCCTTCACTAACAAAACATGGAAGGATTTCTAGAAAGCTTCAGCTGCAAATGTCTCTGAGTTCACCTGTGCTCCCCAAAATCCCTCCTCCTCTGTGCCCCTGCTGCTGATGAGCTGCTCCCTCTTGCTGCCCATGGCACACTCAAAGTCCCTCATTCCCAGGCAGATCCAGCTTCCCCCAGCCCTGCCCTGCCGTGCCCATCCCTGTGCCCTGGAGGCTGGCACAGGGTCAGCAGGACAATCTGAGTGTCCTCAAACACCTCTGTAATTATTTCAGCCTTCTTCCCTTCTATCTCAACAGGAACAGGAACGAGGGGCTCAGGTAAAAGACACAGCAGAGAATGTCACACAATTCCCTCACTCCTGCCACCATGGATTATGGATAACTCCTTAGAAACAACACCCACCCCAGTCAAAACAGTATTCCATCCCAAAAGCATTCATCTCCTCCTCTTTCCTGCACAAGGACGTATTGCACAAACCCAGAGAAGCTGGAAAATGAACAATATCCCGTCTCTGCAACCTTTCCTCCCCTGCCCAACTTCCTGGGCTCAAACTCACCCTGAGCCCTCCCTGAAGGCGTGGACAAACATGTGGCACATGGACTTTGGATGACAGGACAAGAACTGTGGCCACAGGTGATGGAAAGACTCAACTCCTTGGTTATGACACACAGTGACATGTACAGTGACATGTACAAACCCAGGAGGTGGCTAAAGGGGAACCCAGAAAGGGATAAAGGCAGGAGATGTTTGGGGCCACCCCACAAACACATGGATTTCAGTGTTTCTGGGCACACACAGAACTGACAGCCACACCTCCCATGGTTTCTGAAGCCAGTGTCCCAGCTACCCACACCCAGCCCTTCTCACTGGGGTGCAAACCAGTGCCATGGTGCTGACCCCCAGCAGGGAACACACCTCAGCCCCTCCCTGATGGGACCAGCCCACACCAGTCACACCGTTCTGGAAAGAACACAACCCACCAGGGAACTGTGCAGGGTTTCTTGGATTTGATTTTATTTCACTATGAATATGCAAAAACACTCATTAGAGTTATTATATGTTGTTAACGGTGCATCCAATTAGTGTGTCCTTAAATGAGTAAGGAACATCTCATCTCCTTTGGCAGCTGAAGGCTAAATAAACCCATGGATCCTGGGAGCCACGAGCAAGGAACACAGAACATCAAACAGGTGGCTTGGGTCAGCAGATTCAGCAGAAATTCCACACTTTATCCATTTATTCCCCCTGACTTTCCTTCAGCAGGCTATGGTGGAATTCTGCCATTGCATTTCTTCCTTTATCAGAAAATATCTCCGAGATCTTTGCCAGCTTTCCCAGGGATGGAGACTGAGAAGTGCCTCCTAAACATAATGGCATTCTGGGAACAGCCAGTGAAACTACAGCCCAGCAGGACTGTGACACACGTCACCAAAGCCAGCAACTTCCACAGCAGCACTTGAAGAGCGAGTTCCCCTCTGTGCTGTGCCCCTACTCAATCCCAGTGTGCCCAGGGTGCTTTGAGGAGAGGTCAGAGCCTGGCAATGTCACAGTCACTAAGGCTGGAAAAGGCCTTAAGGACCATGGAGTCCCAGCTGTGCCTGATCCCCTCCCTGTCCCCAGCCCAGAACACTCAGTGCCACCTCCAGGAGTTCCTGGGACCCTCCAGGGCTGGCACTCCAAACTGCACTGGTGCCCAGAGACACTGCCCTGTCCTCTCACATCTGAGCCATGGTTATGGGGACAGGTATCACACACTGAGTTTCAGACTGGAAATGAACACTGTATCCAGGTATTTCACCAGGAAGCTGCAGCTGCATTAATTTAATTTAATGGTATCTACTACTACAGTTTCTTGTGTTCTCTCTTTTCCCACCCTGACTCATTCCACACTTTCTTACTGTATTTTAGAGCTTTTAAATCCTTCATCCTTTCCCTTTCTGCTCCCCAATACATATTTTGTTTTCCCTATTTTATCTTCCCTTCCTGATAAACTTGCTCTGCTTCTCTCTTACAACACTTTGGGTCATTCCCCCCACCACACACATCCCAATTCAGACTCCAATCTCTCTCCAGCACCAACTGGGGACCAGGAGAGGATGGGTGGATGCTGCCCTGCTGTCTGGAAGAAGCAATCAGACAGCTCTGATCTGTCCTGTCCATTCCCAGCGCTGGCAGGAGGAGGATTTCAGAATTCCTGACAGCTGCAGTCAGCAGCCCTGGCTCTGGGCTCCAGCCCTTGTGCAAGAACACCGATAGCATCTCCAAGGGCAGCTCTTCCCTTCCCTCAGCAGCAGCTCCTGCTCACCCCACCCACCTCACCTCCAGCCGGTTTCCCAAATGCCTCTGAAGTGGCATCACCACGGAATTCAGCCCAATTCCCTGCAGAACAGCTCCAAAGCCTGAAGGACGCAGGGACACCTCATCCCAGAGACCCCAGGTGCCCTTCAGACACTCCCCAGGCTGACTGCCACCCCCACTGGAGCCCTGCAGCTTCTCACAGGGCAAGCACAGCTCCTAACATTGTCAATTCCTCTTGTTCATACTTTCATTTTTTCCAGAGATTCTTGTGAAGTTGCTCACGGCTCTTGCAAAAGTAGAATGATTATTTCCAACCAGCTGTCACTCCTTAATTAGTCAGCCTGGAGTAAGTGCACTCCATCCCTACTGGGAACAGCAGCAACAGCCAAGAGATAACAATGGGTCCAAGCTGGGAAGCTTTGCTGCTGCCTCACAGTTGTTAAAACCCTGAATTGAGTTATGCTGAGCAAAGCCCCAGCCTCTATTTCCACTGACTGGAACCAGAAATGGCAGTAAAATTCACACATTGCTCCACAAGCTGGGCAAGTTTAAAAGCTCATTTCCTGGAGATTTGCATCCCACATTCCTTGCTTAGTCCCGCAGAAACTTCAGGCTTTCTTTAGTCTTTGTGCTCCACAACACCTCAAGTTGCTCGGATTTCTATGGGGTGCAGAAAACCATGACAAAAACAGGTTCACAAGTTACCTGGAGAGAAAGAGGTTCTGACAAGCCTAATTACATGGAGCTAATTCCCTCTGGAGATTATGAAAAGCTTCCGAAACAGAAACAACTGCGAACGATCCCCAAAGGCAAAGATATTGCAGGTATCCTAAAACTCCATAAATCACAGCTTCAACTCACAGCCTTGGATACCAGGCAGCAGCTGATGTCTCCAGCACAGCAGGTCCATGGATGGGAGGTTGGGAGGGACAAGAGCACCTCGTGTTTTCCTGCAGGTGAGTGCCACTGCCCCTTGGTGGATCTCACAAACCTGGGGCTTTTGAGCTTTCTGTGCTTTCTGGCACCGACCCCCTGGAGAACAACACTGCTTTTGACCTGAGGCCTTGGAGAAGGCTCCAAATTTGAGTGATGGAGTTAGTCACAGGTGTGTAGTTAAAACAGAAGTGAGTTCACATGGTGAAGGGTTTTAAATTTGAGGGGTTTATAATATAGTAACAGGTATGGGACAAGATGGAGGACTGGAGGATTTTGGGTGGTGTCTTCAGTGTCCCTCCTCCTCCATGGTTTCAGGTAGTTTGTGGTTGGATAGTCAGAGCTGCACTGAGGGTCACAGGAATTGGGTTATTGGTTAAAAGTATCAATACTATAGGTGTTAATTCTTTATTGCACTGTTTAGCTTTAAGAGACCTTGCAACTCCATTTCGCTCCCTTTTAGCTGCTAGCTAGGAGTACTGCTGAACTTTCTGTGCTTTAGAGAAGATTTAATAAACAACCAAACCCAAACATGAGAAATGTCGACTCCTTCGTGTTTTTTAATCCTAGTTCTGAGTAAAGACAGAAGAAACTTCAGACAAGCCATGAATGAAGTGGTGCAAACAGCACCTGTTCCATCCCCTCCCTCAGCAGGCGCAGGAAAAGCTGCACCTTTTCCAGCAGAAATGCACCAAACTCAGAGGCTGCTCCAGATCTCCAGCAGGCTGGGTTTGTACTGAGCTCCAGGAGCTGGGAGTGCCTTGAGTCACTTAATTGCCTGGGCAGAGGAAGAGCTTTGTTCTTAACCCACTTGGAGCTCCGGTATCAGGGAGCAATTATGGAAGTGATAGCAGCAAATCCTGGGAACTGGGGCAGCACAAAGAGCCTCAGCACTGAGCAGGGCTCACTGCACTCCTAGCTTTCTCTGATAACAAAGTTTTCCCTGGCAAAGAAAGGATTCACAGGATACAGGGCATGGATGGACAAAACAAGACAACAGCTGGGTTGCCTTGGGAAAAAGAAGAGAGTTTTATATTTGAGCTTTAATGAAAGGAAAAGGGAAAGGAATTAAGAACCTCTATGACCCACTGCCCCTGAAACTACACCAGCAATTCCCACCTCCAATAAAGACCCAGCTAAGTCTTCAACAGTAACTTTTCACAAGATTTCCACTCTCACCAGAACATTTCAGTTAAATTTACAAAATAAGCAAAACCAATTAAAACAACTCAGCTAAAGAGGCTCTGATGCCCTTAACAAACCACATCATTGAAGAAGCTGAAGAACCAACACAAAACAACTCAATACATACTTGGATACCTTGGAGCCAAGCTCTGCAGGTGGAGCTCCAATCCCCTCCCGAGCCCAGCTCTGGCACACAGGGACTGCTCGAGGTCCCCTCAGTCCCAGTGAAACAGGAATGTGCCATCCTCTGGGACAGCTGCAGCATGTGCCCCTCATGGCTTCCAGCTTTTAATAGAGCCAGAAACTGCCAAACACTTCAGAGCATTCCCAAATGAATGTGAGCCTCTCCTTGGGCAGCATTTGCTAAGCCAGGACCTGTTAAACAATGCTTATTAACATCTTCAGACTTGATCAGGGATAAAAAGGGCTTTTCCTCTTTTAACTACAGACAGGCTCTCAGTAAAAATGTCCTGGAGCACAAATATGAGATTAATTTGGAGAACCCCTAACCCAGACTGCACAAGATAGGAACCAACCCCTCTGACAGCAAGGACCAAATCCCTTCCCTCTCGCCGTGCTCAAGATCTTCCTGTGAAGAAACACAAAAATCCTGATGTCCCCAGGTTCCTCCTTGGCCCCCAGGGACAGCTTTTTGTCCACCAAACACGAAGGTTCACTCTGCTGACCATAGCCATGACCCTGTTTGATGTTTGTATTAGTAACTGCTTGTTTCAGCTCAAACTGAACAATTTCTGTAAGCACTGGGGATCTGCACGAATTAGGCTGAGCATGCTTCAATTCTTACCTAGCTCACTGCTCTCCCAGTTGCCAGGTTTTATTTTAGTGCGGCTATTGCTGGAAGTTCAAACAAAAATATACTTAAAATACTTAAAGAGTCTACCAAGAGCCAACAGCTGAAGGCAAAATTAGAAAAAAACCCTCATAACTGAAAATAGGACATCAATTTTTATTTGGCTTTTGACTAACCACCAAAAAGTTTAAAGGAAGACATGCTGAATTCAGCACCACAGTTCCCCAGTTTGTGTTTCAAGCTGCTACAAACCCTGAAGTTTGACCACAAGTTATAGATAGTAAGTTTCTGAAAGATACCTAATGCTTTTCCATACCCCAGTTTGACACCTCTCAGGGGTTTGTTTTGCAGGAGGTTTTGACCATAAATTCCCCAAAACCAGAATTGCTTGCTCTTGCCTCTGCTCAGAGAAGGAAAATCTCAAGCCATTCCTCACCTAAATGTTCCAGGAGTTATTTCTGCAGGTTCCAAAGACTACAGGCAGTCACTGTAAGATCACTCTGCTTAATCACCAATGCTTTGATGATTGGCAGTTAGTACCACTGTTTTACGTTTGTTCTGAAGAGTATCAGTCCTCACCTCAAACTCACTACAAATTAATTTGATCGTGTGTATATATATATACATACATAAAGCTGTGTATCTGAGTATTCACAATGTCTGACTTCACATGGAGCCAATAAAATGATGTAAATAATCTCTCTCTGTGTTTCTTGCCAGCTCTCCCTTCAGCTCCTGAAGGCCAGAATTAGATCTCAGAGCCTTCCCCTGTCCTGAACAATCCCAATTTCCTCATGGGACAAGTGCTCCATCCTTCTGATCACCCTGGTGGCCCTCAGAAATCAGGTCAGCATGGGCAGTGCCCAGTGTCACACCACACAACTTGTTTTTAAACTGAAATCACACATGAAAATGCCCAGCAGTCAGGATTACTTTTCTGCCCCAACTCCATGCCACACTCAGCCAGGACTCCAGCTGAAGCAGTGAGTTTTTGGTGATGGCAAATCTTTTTCCAGGCAGCTGTGTGCCCAAACTGCAGCCAGGGCAGGGATTTCATCCCCACCCCAGCCTGTGAAGGACCAGGCTGATAGAGAACCCTAACAGCAGCATCACTCTGGGCCTTTCAAACTTCTGAAATAATGTATTACACCTTCTCAGAGAGACTGACATCAAAAATATCCACTGACTGACTGTTAGTTCAATTTAGGTTGTCATAAGGAACAAAACAATTGCACTTCTGCCCAAGTTCAGAGCTGTTTCCAGCATGCCTCCATTTCCACACAGCAAGCTGATGTCACCAGAAAAACAATGTAATTACTGCAATCCCAAGAGACAGCAGTGGGGGTTTGGTTTGGTTTTGTTGGGTTTTAAATATGCAGTCACTGGTAGTTCTTAAGGGAAGCCTTACCTCAACAGGTCCTGCAGGATCACATTAACAACAAAACTTTCAGAGACACCCTGAACTCTTATTTAATGTTTGGAGTGTCTGGAGTAAAGAGGCAGCAACCCAAACCTGCCAGCATCCACCCTATAAAAACACTGTATTTACAAGGGCAATGAGCAGGGAATTGTGTAATTGGAGCAATTTGATGACTCATCCCTGCACCACTCCAGCACCAAAGCAAAACTGGCACAGGGAATAAACCCTTGTGCTGGATGGAAAGCTAGAGCCCAAACCCTTGTGTTGGATGGAAACCCAGAGCCCAAACCCTTGTGCTGGATGGAAACCCAGAGCCCAAACCCTTGTGCTGGATGGAAACCCAGAGCCCCAAACACACAGAGCTGGATGGAAACCCAGAGCCCCATACACACAGAGCTGGATGGAAACCCAGAGCCCCATACACACAGAGTAGGCACAGGGTGCAAACCCTTGTGCTGGATGGAAACCCAGAGTCCCAAACACACAGAGAGCAGGCACTGCCTGTCCACCTCAGCCAGAGCAGCAGGATGCAGGACCAGCAGAAATGGCAAAAGCAGCTGGCACTGCAGCCAGGCCAGGCCTGGGGGTGTGTTATGGTGCCCACAGGCTCAGCTTGTGCTGCCACAGGGAAATTTTCAATCAATATCCTAATAATAACAACAACAATATTACTTTCCCAGTTTGTGCAAGAGCAGCCAGCAGTAAGAGGAGCCAGCAAGGCTCCCTGCAAAGCCTCACCCAGATGAAAACTGGATGAATTTTCCCACCACTGCCCAGCCCAAGAGGAGTTGTAATTCCACCTCCAGCTCTCCAGGTGTCTCAGCTGGTGCCTTTCCCTGCCCAGCCCCTCAGCCCTCCCTGGCAGACTCTGATGTGTGCAGGAATCCCAAGCCTCACTCCTGCCAGAGCAGCAGAACCTCAACACTCAATGTGTACCAAAGCTTATCACTGATACCACTGCTAACACTTGCAGCCTAAAACATCTCTCAATTAACTTTCACTACTCCAGAGGCCAAACACCTCAAAAGAGAAATCCTTTCTGCCTGTGGAGAACTTTTTTTAACAGTAAAACGTTTAAGGCAGAAACCTGGCCCTGACAAACTGGCTGTAGGAAGGCACACAGATGTCAGAGCAAGGTATTGGTTTGTTTTTTCAACTGATTTTTTTTTTAATTAAGAGAAGTTACCATGAGTTCTCAGCTACAGTTATTAGCAGTAGCTTTGCACTAATGGCTCATCTGTTTTCCACATAAACTCATTTAGGCAGAATCTGCACTTTTAATCTTAATCCATCCCAAAGCAGAGCAGTTTTTCCTCTGTACTTTTAAGACTCTGGGCAAACTTCAAACCATGTTACTTACACAGTGAACTCACTGGAAGTTCTGAAGGCAAAGCAGAACTTAAGTTTTTAAAGCTTTCACTACACCATGTTACAAACTTGTTCAGAACATCTGTCCTCTAACTGTAACAAAAGCTACCCTAAATAACTGGATTTTGTTAGGCAGTTAGGAGGATTAGGAATGTCAAGATTTTGGGATTTTTTCTTTTGTTATAATGAAAACATTAAGTCATATTTACTACCTTAGAAACTGTCTCAATGTCTAGTAAAGAGCCCCTTTAACTGTTATTTCCTGTTTTTAAAAAGTAACCGAAAAGAAAACTTGAAGGGAAAATAGTGGCTCAAGATTCTCATCATTTTTAGAGCAGATGCAAAGAGACCTCTTCAGATGCACTCATCTCATCATTTATAGGACTTGTAAAAGGAAAACAAACTATTTAAAGCTGCATTTCAGTGCTGACTGCTCAGATGAGCACAGAGCAGTGAATTCCTGGGCTCCAGGAGCAGCCAAGGCACTCCAGAGGCAGCTGACGCATCCCTGCAGCACCCAGCTGCTCCATCAGCATCCCTGCTCCTCCATCCTCCTCCATCAGCATCCCTGCTCCTCCAGCAGCATATCCCTGCTCCTCCATCCTCTTTCACTAGCATCCCAGCTCCTCCATCACCATCCCAGCTCCTCAGCCCAGGACCTGCCCCATCCCCTCCTACAAGCTCTGCATGGAGCATCCTCCCAAAGCCCCAGGGGCTGTGGCAAGGCAAAATCCAATTCCAAAAGCTCCAAAAGTTAGGGGTTTTCCACATTCATGGGTAAACCAGGCAGAAAACAGCACTCTGCCCCACACAATTAATAAATGTTAACAGGATTCCAGATTAAAGGTAGGATAAGTAACATCTGGGAAGCAAGTTTCAGGCTAAGCTAGTAATTAGATCAGTTCAGATTCATCAAAAATAAATTAGCCTCTGTTAAGATTAACTACACGTTTGCAACTTGACTGCCTGGTGCTAAGTTAAAATACTTCAAAGGTTATTCCTGGTTTCCCAGAGGGAATTTAGGTTCAGATCTCTCCTGCTGTTTCCATATCAAACCAAGGGAGTCACCTCAAATTGCCAGCCCAAAGCACAACCCTCAGCACGAGAGGTTTGAAGAGCTGGGAGAGGGAGGGGACACTCAAGGGCCTCAAACTCTGCAGAACTTTCAGCAGGTTTTGAACAGACTTCTACACAAACTTGTACAGTAACAGCTACACAAAGGTTACTCAAAGCCACCAGTCTGAAATACTAAACCTGCAGCAGCCCTCAATTACTCATCTTTTGCAAAACAGAAGGTATTTGCACACAAAGAAAGAGCAGCCACCACCCTGAAAATTCAGTAAAACTGCAGCCTAGAACCAGTGAGGATTTCAAGGAGGAATCCTGTTCTGTTGGAAGTTCACTTGTTCCCTCCAGAGATGCAGGGCAGTGTATTCCAGACTTGGCAGCTCATGAAAGTGTATCAATCTTCACAACTCCTCAGGAAATTCTAATCACTCACTAATTGTCTGAAACACAAGCTTTTGTTTATGCACAAGTTCAGTGTGGGTTTGCAACTGCTGATATCCAAGCAACCCAGAACCTGGAAAAAATCTTATCTCCAGAAGGCTGCAGCTAAAGGAAAAAGCCTTCAGTAATACAAGATGTTAAAATATACCCATGGTTTTTTTTTTAATATCCACCCAGCCTTGCCTGGGGTTCCGCAGACACTCAGTACTCGAGTGCTGATTTTATCTGGCTATTCAAAGGCATGTGCAATTGCATAATTTAGATTTCACATGATTTATATAACGGATGGTAAATGTTCCTGACCTGGAAGGTCGGCACCACTTCTCTCTGTACAACTTCAAGGTACAGTTGATGAATACAGAAGCACCTCACTGTAAGACTCTAGAGAACAGGATCTGAGAACAGCAGGAACAGCTGCCCCACATCTCAGCTTCCTGGGTTTGGAAGATTATTTTCAATCCACACCACATCAGTGCCTGATGTCACAGCACAGCTTCCTGTGTGAGAGGAAGGTGGCAGAGCTGTGGCACAGGGCAGAGCAAAGCCAGGAGCATCCCCACCCTGTGCACCCCAGCCCCAGCAGCATCCCCAGCCCAGGGCAGGATGGCCCTGAGGGAACTGCTGCTCCTCACTTCTGAACACAGGGACAGCCCCAGAGCCCCAGCTCTGCCTCCTGGGGCCTGACCCCAGCTGAAGGGGCTTTGGGAAGCTAACTCTGGACTCAGCGACACTGAAATAGAATTTCACAGATACTGCAGCACAACCAGACAGAAATCAGTCACCTCAAACTTCTCAGGAATCCCAAACCCACCTGGGAGCAGTGGGAGTCCCTCCTGCAGCACAAAGCCAAGCCTTTCCACAGTGAGGCTTTGCAGTAATATTACCCAGAGGAGTAAAAAGCTCAGTTTGTAGTTCCTTCTTTCTGTGCTGTAGCGTTTCCCCCAGCCCTGCCAGATGGGGACTGGCACAATTTGCTCAATCCCTGCTGTCTGTAGCCAGCTGTGCTACCCTTGACTCTGATGCCTCCCTTGATCCTTGATGCTTTGGATTTTCCCAGCATTTCAAAGGATCACAAGAAACCAACCACCTATGTGGAGACTCCTACAAGTCAGTGTTGAAGGCCCACAAAACAACTCATGGGATGCAAATCACAGGGATTTAGGGCAAGCTGGGAATGGGCAGCCTGCTAAGCACCAGGAGTGTGTCACATGGACAGGGTAAGTGTCCTTTTGATGGTGACTCAGAGAGGCACCTCCAGTACCAGCAAAACCACACTGGTACCCACAGAGCTGCTGAATTCCCCTGACAAGGCACCCACCCTCCTGCCAGGGGGTCTGGTGAGGAGTCTGCAGTGCAAAGACACTGCACAAGTGGAGTTCCAACCTTGGTGGGAAACATTTGATTATACATTTCTGTTTCCTGGAAAATTCCTCTGTGGGAAAGCGACAACACCTGCAAGGAAAAGGACTGTCACACACACCCAGAACAGAGTGCCTTGCATCTCCTCCTGTCCTGGGGCACATCTCCCTCCCCCACCCCTCCCAGCACAGCATGGCACTGCCAGCAGGCAGCCAGGGAGCAAGGCACGTTTCCTAACACATTTCTTCCCACCCTAACAGGATCAGAGAGAGAAAAAATCCTCTCTTGCCCAGGAGGCTGAGAAAGCATCACCACGAGGCTGTGGCTAACAGCATCCCTTCTGCAGAGCCAGCAGCAGCAACAGCTCCTGCCCACGTGTGAAATCTCTCAGGCTCAGTGGGACTGTGCTGCTCCTTCTGAGGGACTCAGCTCAAGGCTGACATTGCCTCACTCCTGCAGCTCTGAGCAGCAGGCACTGCATTTGCCAGGCCAGCTCCAGCACCTTGTGGTGATCCATGAATTCTCCAAGGAGAACTGCTCCACAGGGACACATCCTGCCAGAGAGGAGTGGTCAGGTTGGGATCTCCGAATGGAACAGGACAGAAACACTGACAGCAGGCAGGCCAGCAAGTCAGCCAAAGGAGGAAGGACTGGATCTCTAAGCTCCCATGACTTTTGCTGTGCTAGTGATGGATCACAGAGGGACTCAAGTCACCACTTCTGCCTCATCTGGCTCATAAAGATCAGTGATTAAGTTAATTAATAGCAAGAGAAGACCACGATGAGAACTGTCCACCCAGAGGAGCAGAGAGGATCCCTGAAAGGAGTCACTCTTCTGTTCAGGCACATTTGGCAGCCTGGGGATGAGGTGTGTGACCTTTAGTGCTCTCAGAAAACCACCGAAAACAACAAAGTCCCAAAAAAGCACTCGTGTGTATCAGGTTGTTTGTAGCAGCAAAACTCTTTCCCCACAAGCAGAAAGGTCAGTGCGTGGCACACCCAAGTGGGGCCAGCCAGGGGAGGCCACCAGAGGTGACCCCAACCTACTACGTGTTTCACAGGCTGCTCCCCACTTTTGCTGACCACAGGGAATAGAGATGGGATCCTCACAGGGAAAAGAGCTGGGACTCTCACAGGGAATGCAGCTGGGACCCTCACAGGGAATACAGCTGGGACCCTCATCCCTTTTCACTGACCACAGGGAATACAGCTGGAATCCTCACCCCACTATTGTGGACCCATAAGGAATACAGCTGGAATCCTCGGCAGGAGCCACAGCCAGCTCCAAGTGACAGATGTATGTCATGTCCCAGGCAAATGAGGAACCAAAACTCACAGATATTTATTCCATTTTGCTGGTTCTTACACATTTCTGCTCCTCTGAGGAAAGCGAAGAGCAGAGGTCTGGCTCAGAGCTCAGTCATGGGATTTATTCCAGTGAGTAACCACTCACTGCCACTTCCAAACAAACACCAGGAACTGACCCAAGATAGAGAAGGTCCCTTCCTGCCCCTAAGAATGAACAGGTTCAGTTAAAAACTGAAGTCATGAAGCCCAAAGCACTCAGAAACACAAAGGACACCAGACAGAAATGCTTATCAGAACCCTTCCCTCTGGAAAATAAATCATGCCTGGAAAAAGTCATCCCTGCATTTCCCATTTGCCCAGGCTCCTGGGGAGGTGTCTGGATGCAGCTCCAAGCCATGGCTGGCCACAAGCACCACGAGAAGCTGCTGGGACTGGAAGGGACACTCAGAGTGCTCATCCCAGTTCAGGCGCTGCAAAGGAAACAGGCTGGGATGTGCTGGTGACCACGATGGCCAAGGGGAATAAAATGCAATGTTACCCTTTGCAAAACCCCTGCAGTATGTGCAACTGCCACCAAACTGAGCTGTCAGATCAGCCCTCAAAATCTGTAACACCCACACTGAGAACTAAAAAAAAGTTATTACAAGAAACTGCTGAAAACAAAGCCCAAAGTGCTGTTACTTTTCACTGAGAGGAGACTCCAGGCAGAAGAAGAACACTGGAAAGCACCACTGCTGATTACCAGAGGGGAAACTGGCCATTTTTACCTTGGAATTAGGGACTGGGGGATCCAGGCCATCCCCTGCCCCCATTGCCCCCAGGCCCACCATGAATAGCTTTGATTGCCTCTACACTGCTGGCCTGGGCTTGAAAGCTCTGTGTCACTGAAAAGTCAGTTCAAATACAGGGACAGGCACAAATATTTCAGATTTTGGAGAGAATATCCTGTTCCTTTAAAGAAAAGGAATCAAATATGCATTTCTTTTAATGGATCTGTTGGATTGTTTCCAAAAAGAAATGGTAACAGTTCCACTGTTTTGAGGCAAAATACCAGAAAAAATGTCAAAGAGGTATTTGTTAATGACTTCAGACCTAAGAGAAGCAGCAAAGCAGTTGTCTGACTATGACAACTCATTTCAACAGCTGCAGAGAATAACATTTCCAAGGGGATGCAGGCTCCAGAGCCACAGGCCACTCATCATTTCCCATTTGTGATTTCATGCTCTGGAGGACAAGGTCTGAGCAGAGCCCATCTCCAGCACTCACTGTCGTTTTAAGAAAACTGCATCGTGTCTGTGCCTGAATTCACACTGAGAAAAGAGGATCAAGAAGTTTCCATGTTCAATTTTTTGCTTTCAGCTATAAGTTTTTCCAACTACAGTTTCTGTTCTTGTGCTTCCCTCTGGTATCAGAATAGAAACATCAACAAAAGCTCAAAATTAGTAAAGAACAACAAACAGAAGCTTAAGCAAGTTAATGCTAAATTGTAACATCACTAAATGGAAAGATAAACTTCCTTCTGGAAGCTTCTGAGTTTAAATTGAAAGAAGGGAACTCCATGTTAGATACCCAGAGCACTGAGTGCCACCTCCAGGGACAGGCTCCACCGACAGGAAAATGCAGACCCAGGAGTGCCTGTGGAGCTGGGCAGGGGCCAAGGAGCCAGGACAGAGCGAGGGGTGCTACCCCAGCCCCAGGAGCACTGGGAGAACGGGCTTGGAGCACTCAGGGGACACTCAAGTCTGCAAAAGCCACTGCAGGAGTGTCAAGCTCTGCTGTGGGGAAGGAGTTGCCATCTCCCAAGGGAGACATTTCTTGTTCCTGCAGGGAGTGAATGTGTTAAAGCTTCCAGGCCACACAGCTCATGTGTGAGCACAGGGAAAGAGGAGCAGGGCACTACGTGCAATTAAGCTGAAAACTTCAAGAATAGATGGAAAGTGTAGAAAAGAACCTTTTCTAAGAGCCCCAAAGACCTTGGGAGGGCGTAAACAAGTGCGACAAAACCTAGGCAGAGTTTTAGGAGAGAGATAAGATCATTTTTTTAAAAATAGAAGTGGAAGAGAAGTGTAGCTGCAGTCAGTGAAGAAACTTGGTGGGGCAGTATTTGGTTACTGGGTTAATTTCATTATATCTCTCTAATAATTCATTTCCCAAGACTTATTTCATCACCTCCTACATTACACAATAATTCAAAGCCATGCCTGGGCTCTTATCTTGTGCAGCCTAATGAGCAGTGCTGCCTTCACACTGGAGATGTTTACTCAGAGCCCAGAGCCCTGCCTGGGAGCCCTGCTAGAGCCATTTCCCAAATCAGCAGCACCAAACACCCTCAGAGCCCTGCCACACTCCCAGGGTGAAGCTATGGAAGGGGCAGGGTTGCATCACACACCTGCTACAGAACCAGTTTCTCTAAAGACCTAAATAAGGGTTGTGGTTTTAATGTTGCAGAGAAATCCATATCAAAGCACATGAAAACAGGAGCTCCTGCACACAAACATCATTAAAGGTAACTAGGCAGTTAAGACCAAGGCCTTGTAGCAGTTTGGAGTATTATGAACTGGCATTTAATCTGTACTTCTCCATGCAACAGAAACAAGTGTTAAGTATCAAGGACTTTATTTCCTAATAATATCAGTTAAACCAAAAGCCAGAGTAGATGACAGCAAACCTCAAGTACCACAAATAGGAATAAATACTTTTTAATAAATTACCTGTTCCTCTTCTACATTCACTAACAGCTCCCAGAATGCAGAAAACAAATACTTCTCCAGTAAACTACAGGCACTCTGAAGGTATTTTAGTGCATGAGGAAAAGCCCAGAATCCACATCCAGACTGAGAACTGAACACCTGCCCCAGCCCCTGGGCAGAGGGGATTTGCTGAAATGCTACAGCTTGATTTGAAACAGCCTGGTTAGGTTTGATGATGTTCTAACAACATCACGGAAAGCCAGAGCAAACCCAATCCTGGCTTTCTTCCTTCAGGTGACTGCTGAAGCCTGAAGGTTTGAAAAAGGCCCAGGACTGAAGAGATCCTCCAAGGCTCCAGAGTGAAGATGCTCCTGCCTCTTTCTGCCCTGCTCCTGGTTACACACACCACACACAGTCCCAGGTAACTTCTGTGAATCAAGAGCTTCTGTACTTCCCTCCTAGCACCTCCCATTAGTCTTTTCACCCTGAAATGTGAGCCACAGAACCAGGAGCTCCTGCTACCTGTGCCCCACCTGATTTCTACGTGGGCTTAGAGCTCAGGAAACAACCAAGGGCAAGTCACAGTGCCAAAAATAATAAATGGGGAAAGCAGCTGGCGCCACTTTTGCTTCCAAGTTCCCCTTCAGGCATCACTGAGTCACACACCCAAAAGGAGAACTTTTTTTTTTTAAATAATCCTTCACAGACACTTCCAAAGGTCTCAAAGCCTCCTCTGGTTGCAGCTCTACAAAAACAATCAAAGCTCAATAAAAAGCACAAAGTCTTTATTTTGGCACAATATTTCATTGAACCATGGAATATCCTGAGCTGGAAGGGACCCACAAGAACCATCAAAGTCCAACCCCTGGCCCCACAGACACCCCAACAATCCCACCCTGTCAGAATTAGAAGCAGCTTGCAAATACTGCCCAGACAGACACCAAACCTCTGGGACTCTGCCTTGGCATGACTGCAGGCACTCTTTTCTAAGAGACTGTTAATGTCTATAAAACTGAATTAGCCATCCATGAGTTTGTCTTGGACGTGCATTTTTGTCCTTTCTTTGAATCCCATTTCAAAATTGGAAACATAAGCCATTCAAATGGAAAAAACAAATTTGTATTTTAACAAAAATTTTGAAGGAATTTCTGGTTCTGAAATTCAGATTTGCTGAATTTCAAGTGGCCACATTTTGCAGGTGAGAGGAGAGGTTTTGAAATAACTGGTTACTCTCCAAGGCAAGACACTGATGTTCTCCAGTGGCTGACCTCAAATGGAGTGACACGCAAAACTCAACTGTTTGTTTTCATTCACAAAAAGCAAATTTTTCAAGTACTCATTTTATACACATGGAAGACTGAAGCACTGAATAATGATCTTCTGTCAACAAACAGACTGATGTTAAATACTCCTTGTGCTCTGCTAAAAATGTTACATCCAGGAACACTTAAGGAAGTGCCACACAGTTACTACACATGTTCAGCATTTTCCTTCCAAGGTAAATACCCTGGGAGTTCAACATTGTTAACCGGCCCCAAAAGCTCCCTTCTTATCATTTTCAATCCCTCCCAAACCAATGAAGCAGCAATTCCCCATCTATAAATTATGCAGGCTCAGCTCCAACAGCTTACTAGAAGAAAAACAACAAAGAACTTTGGATTTAGTGGTTTTCTAAGCAGACCAACCTCCCCCTCCCCAACCCTCATTTTTCACTTCTTAAAAGTTAAAAAAAACGGAGTTAACAGAGCAACCCAAGGGCCCAGGACTCCATGCTCACTGTTCTGCATTCAAACACGTGCACAGACTAAGGTAAGGCTACACCCAGGACCACGCTAAGGAGTAAATAAAAATCTTATCCTTTCTAAATGAAATCACACAAATATCACAGGCTGGTCAGTTCATTGCAATTCAAGAGAAATGGCAAAGCTCATTATGTTACTTTTAAGTTAAACGAGAAAGCAAAAGGTAGCAGGCAACATGCAGAACTATGCTACTGAAATCACAACTTGAGTAAACAGGCAATAAAACACAAGAGCTCATCTCCCCAGCCCTGCTGCACACACAGCCCTTAGAGTCACTCCTACAGTGCAGTTAAGTAGAAGATTTCAGAAAAGGATGCACAAAAAACATTTAGCAGACTTAACAATTTGATTAAACAGAGTCCTGAGAGTTTAACACAAGTTCAACAGCATAACATTTACAACAAGAAAGAAGAAAGGCACCTGGAGACATCTGACACTGGGCATGCTCTGCAGGCATCTCAGTGCGCACATGCTCTCTACCAGGTTGGAGCAGCCTAGCCACAAAGACCTTGGCACAGAACACTGCAGGGTGACAAAAAGGAAGGAAGAGAAGAAGCAGTTAGATGCCACAACAAATCACTCAAGGCAGGCAACTCATTAGTATGTTAACGTGGGTACTTATCTGTGTTATTTCTACATTGATCACACTGAGGGCCAAAGGAAAAACAACCACTGGAGATCTGGGCAGAAACCAAGGACAAACCATCCCCCTGCTCTGCCAGGAAAAACCACCCCCCTGCCTGGCCTGCCCAGCACAAACCCTCCCCCTGGCCTGACTCCTTCTCCCCCTCTGGAACCTGGAGCCTTTGGTGCCCAGCTGAAGGTTTTAGCTGACTGCCAGCAGCAGCAGTTTTAGTTCACCCACCCTGCTACCCACAGCAGAGCTGCTGGGGTAGAGGCCTCACCCAGCAACCCAAAATCCCTGCCCAGCTGTGCCCTGCACAGTCCCCCTGGGGACAGGAGGAGCCATGGGGGTGGCAAGGCTTTAGAACCCACCTGGAGGAGCTTTAGGAATTAAGGTTTGGCACTCCTCAGTGTCTCAGTTTTCCCAAACTGTGGTTCTTTATTCTGCATTGGCGGTGGGAACACGTTTTAGAGAGGAACCCACCTAGCCAAGTTCAAATTGCATGACCAAGTTCTGCTTAGTCAAGGAATCCTAATGAATTGGGGAAAAACGCTGGAATTAAAGTTGAAGATATCCTAAAGCCAAATTATCCCCTGGCTACATTCACTGCTCATCCTGCCACGAAGTTTAAATACCAAATTCCCCACTGCTGACATGAGAAGCTGGGAAAAGTTTGGAGATTTTTTTTTTTTTTTCCTGAAGTAGAATATCCCCAAAACTTTTGTAACCCCCAATATTAGTTCCCAGCTCCTGTTAAGGACAGAGCAGTACATACACCAGATAAAGTTGGGAAAAGGATTCAATTCCTCAGCATCAAGCAGTGCACAAACCCAGCTCCAATACCCGGCACAGACTGAGCTTTCACTGTTTGCCACACAGGCTTCCAATTTAGTTACAACAAACAGCAAAACTTTAAAACAACAGCCCCACACAGCTACAAGTGGAATAACTGGAGGTGAAGCCTCATGGAAAGCAGTTTGTGCCAGGATCGAGGAGGAGGAGAGAGCCCAGAGCACCTGAAGGGTTAAAAACTCTTTTTTTGGTTTCATAGATTATAAAACAGACTCATCTTTTCATCTCCCTGCTAAGGAGAGAAATCACAGCAAAACCAGCAGAAGAATGCCCCAGCAGCACCCAAACACTGAAATTCCCTCTTCTGCAGAGGAAGGTGCTGATCCCACAGGGATGTCCTGTGCAATGGCCAGAGCAGGAGCATCTCTCTAATGGACAGGACTAAAAATAGTCATATTTATATTTTATTGTATTTTTCTCTTGTTAACAGCAAAACAAACCAACATGTTTTAATTACTATGACTTTTTAGAAGTTTATTTAATGTTTAGAGAAAGGGCATTTAGCTATAAAGTAATTACTCCAGTCCATCTGTAACTACTTAGCTTTGACTTGTCCTCACACTAACACTGGAAATTTAATTCCCAGGACACTTCTAAGACATTCAAACAGTGACAACAGGGAAACTACCTTAACTTCAATGAGACAGCAAAACAAAAAAGAGGCTTTCATACTTTCAAAAAAGATGGGATGTACTGTTAAAACCCACTGATTGAAGATACACAGTTTTTATAGGTTTGTTTTTCAAATCAAGG
Source organism: Turdus rufiventris (assembly GCA_013186435.1). Classification (NCBI taxonomy): domain Eukaryota; kingdom Metazoa; phylum Chordata; class Aves; order Passeriformes; family Turdidae; genus Turdus; species Turdus rufiventris. Next base: position 846,509 of record PYHW01009579.1, read on the forward strand.
GTGTATAATCCAAGAAACTCCCTTTCCAATCTGTTTCATGCTTTGTTCCTATTTAGGACAATATCTTCATGGTGGTCCTGCAACACTGAACCAGAAAAATTGCTGCAGGTGTTGATTAAAGCCCAAAAACATTTTTAAACATACAGGCCTGGTTAAAAAAATAAATTCACTTTGTTCACATGACTTAATAAAAAATGGATAAAAACCACAGCAAACTCCTCTCCTGAGATGTTCAGATCAGGTCCGCAAAGCTGAGTATAATGTTCATCATGAATGAATGTGTCCACAAATTATAACCTAAAAATCCCTGATTTTGAGGATATTATGTGAGGGGGGGTTAGGAACTACTCTAGCTAAATAAACTGAATTTGAAGTGCTGAAGAGAAAAATGGGTATCTTGAGAACATTTTTAAAAATTTAATTCAAAATGCATTAGACACGAGGCCATTTCCACGGCAAGGTTAAGGCACACAAAAACCTCTTCACAGAATTATGAAACCCAGCAGGAAAAGCTTGACAAAAACTCCCAGGACACTCAGCTGCAGCACTGCTATTGCACAATGCTACAAATTCAATATTGTGTCCCACTTCACACCCAAACAGGAACATGCAAATATTTGTGTGCTTCCCTGACATGTTATTGCTTGACCCTGTCATGAATAAAAGTTTCAGATGTTCCAAAGGCTCAGCTCTGCACTGGTCCCTCTTTCACCAGGAGCCCAGGGAAGTGCAGCACAATTTAATAAAGTCTGGGCAGGGGAAAGTGCCAGTGGCCAAGAGGCACAGAATTCAATGAGAACACGGAGAACAGAAGTGCACAGGTTAAGGAAGGGCCAGCTGGAAGTGTTTTTAAGGAATTTTAAGGGATGAGGTAATTAGCAGTGCAGAGCTGGAAGTGCCTCTCACTGGGAGCACCTGCAGGTCCTGCCTGCAGAGCTCAGAGGGGCAAGGGGGGAACAGACACAAACCTCATCCTGATCTCCTCAGTGCTTTGTGCTTGCAAAGATTCCTACTCTGATTTCATTATTGGATGATTGATGTTCATTCCATACACAAAGAACTGCTCTGGTGGTCTAGCCCCAGGAATTACATTGCAGTCTTAAATCTCACATTTAAGCAGCCTATACAAAATGCTCTATTCCCAATGAAACCTGCAAATCCTCAGCAAAAAGGAAGCTGCTTCAATATCTTTAAAATTCAAATGTTAAGGACTTCTTATCTTAATAGCAAAGCACACAGCATCCAATAAACCAATTTTGTAGCTGGGAACTTTTAGGATGGAGGTATAAAAAACACCCTTTCAGGCCCTGAACTATCCAAAGTTTTCCTTCACTCTGGACTTCTCCCAGGTTACAGTACAGCCTGGTTAAAGCAGTGCAAAATGCCCAGAAATTGTTTTTCAGTGCATCTGGTACTGTCACACAGAAATGCTCACACTTTTGCATCCCTTAAAAAAACCTCACTCATTTATCCTCTAAAGCCCATTAAACTGCTCAAGAAATGCCTACAGCCTGTATTCCTGATGGAATGAGAACACCTTTGTAACCCAGGCACGACAATATTGCAGTGTCATAATTGAGAATGACAGCATTTACATAACCTGGAATTAAGCTGTACGTTTTATAAAATATTAAAATTGTGACCAGGGAATTTTTCACTGCATTCATTTTATTTATACAAGATAATTTAGGGAACCCAAATTTATTGGTGTGTTTAGAGTTTGGGAAATTCTGGTCTTAAGGCAAAAACATGCAAAAAAGATACAATCAAATAACCTCAACCTTGAGTGCAAATTTTTTTCAGAAACTCATGTGATACTCAATATTGGTGATTTCCTGCTTAGTTTATTTTGATTTAGGCCTGGACCAACAGAATTGGTATTTCTTTATTTCCATCAACACTTGATATTGATAATTTTTGGGGTTAAGTGGTGCTACTTAAAGCCCTCTCCATGGCTGGGGGCTCAGGTTAATGCAGCCCAAGGGGTGCTCTGAAAAGCCAGCTTGGATTTGAGGGCATAGCCTTATGCTACCACCTCCAACTTCATGGCAAGCTCAGATCTCAAAAATCAGCACTAAGCACACACAGACATAAAAAACACGAGCAGTACCACTGTTTCAAGGCCTTCGGTTTTATTTTACTCTGGGCAGGAACAGCAGCCAACTCCAACTCCCTCCTGTCTGCAGGCTGGGATTTCCTCCAGATCTTACCTGGTGCCTTTCCCAAACAGTGCCAGGCTGCAGCCCTGGCTGGGAGTGAGTGCACAGGTGGGACAGGACATCCAAGGGGCTGTGTGAACTCTGTGGCACATGCAGGGACAGTGACAAGGCTGCAGGGACAGCCAGGCTGGCAGGGACAGTCCCTGCACCTCGGCCAGCACTGTTCATCCCCGGGGGCAGAGGCAGGGCTGCCTGAGGCACAGCAGCACCCTGTACCCCCTGCACCGCCAGGCTGTGCCCAGGGAGGGGCCCTGTGCCCACACGAGCTGCAATCGGTGCCACCACATCTCTGCCATCCCCCGGCCGGGGTGACTCGCTGTGCCTGGGCACTCAGAAGGCTGCTGGAGTCCATCCCCACTACACATTTCCACTCTCCAGGGAGCTTTACATGTGCATTCCAGCCCATCTGCTTCAATTTCAGCAGAACTGGACTCCCAGGTCAACAAAGTTGGTTTAGATCTAATTTACTCTTGCATTTATTTCCGTTCTTCCATGAGCTACAAATGCAAAAGTGAATTTCTCAATGAGAGTGGAAAACTCATTTTAACTTGTGCAATTTTTTGGATCATTCTTTTACTGTTATCAGATCATTCTTAAAAAACAGGCAACCAGTAGCTGAGTCACAGTGCCATCAGGAAAATCAATTTAGCCAAATCATTGCCATTCACAATAAAACCTGCTCAATGGAACAACCCTCCAACAGCCATTCGAGATCTGCACACAAGTTCTTGCATTTGAGGAAAAACACTAAGTGAGGGATCAGGAAGTGTAAAGCAAGACAAGGGGAAAGAATTGATGAGAGAAATTCTCCTCATTACCACAGCGATGCTTTAGATAGGACACTGAACTCCCAGGAGGCTGATGGATAACGCTGTCCCACTCTGCTCCTGAAGATCAAAGGGTGTGTTTGCTACACACAGTCAATGCTACAAAAGGAATATGGGTTCAGTGGAGAGAAGATTAAATGCTTTCTTTGAATAGAATAACCATCTTACTCCATTATAATTTATTCATCAGGATAAGACTCATGAGATGCAGCAGCTCGTTTCCAAGAGGATATAAAGGACTGGGAAGAAAATCCAAAGATGTTTGCATAAGTCACTCTGAACATTAATGGAAATAATCTCAATTTTCCAAAATACACAGCATTTAGACAAACCCTTGCTTCCTTCATGTGCATACACCCCAACTCCCACAGCTGTGTGATGCTCCTTTCTGCACTAACAGCCCTGTGTTACACTAAAAGGCTTCTCTAAAAAACACTTCCTCCTGTTCCCCCCTGCAGAACAGGGACTCGCATCTCCAGCCAGCAGCTCAGGGCAAATCCTGAGTGGGGAGCACAGCCCCAGCACTGCCAATCACACGGGACAAACTTGCAGGGAGTCAAACACAGAGAAGAACGTGGCTGAAACTTGTCTAACGTTAAAAGCTGCCTCAGACCCTTCTGTATGAGCTGACAACAGAGCTAACAATAAACCCTACAACAGCCAGGGCAGGGTAGAGCACTCCCAAGTTCTTGTGCCTGTGCAGCCTGGGCTGCCAGGAAGAAGCCAGGATTGCAGGCAGGGCTGCTCACAGGAATACTGACACAGCTCTCAGAGTGCCTCCCTCTGCACCTGCTCAACTGTAACAGTCAAAACACAGGCAAGAGCAAAGCCTCCCACCTGCTCAGCTCCACTGCTGCTTCCTAGGGCTGCCTGATGTTTCCAAAAGTTAAGCAATATTAAATGACACTGAGGATCTTGATCAGCAGGAGCACTCATTTATGCTTCCTCTTTTTTGCCCTGCTCTGTGTATTTTAAATTATTTCCTCTTTTCAGTTTTCATCCCTAAAGATGCCAAGTTCACTTCTGCCTCCCTGTTCTCTCATTTTAGAAAAAGACACACCCTGAAGAGCAAATATTCCACAGAAAGACATTGTTTTACAGTTTTAACTCTAAAGTGAGTCTGATGGGTACGTGGAACAAATTCAACTTGATACTAGATGAGAATGCAAGAAATGTGTCAGTCTAAGGTTAGTAAGTATTTCCCTTAGATTCTCCCTCTGGTTTATTTTAAAGAGTCACACTAAAACAGACTTCTCCACCCTAACCAAATAAAATTCAACTACTTGAAAAATCAAACCAGGAAACAACAGTACCCTTTGCACTAGTAATTCATTATAAATGTACTTATCAATTAAACTCAAATATAATTTTGGCACAAAATACCACACCACCAAAACAAACGCAGAATGAAAACCATGCATGAGATCAACAGCACCTACAGCAGTTTCTGCTACAGGAGCTGAGACACTGAGCCTCACCATCCACTGCAGTCACTGCCCACAAAGGAGAACACAGGCCAAGCCTCACTGCAAGTACTGCCCACAGCAATCCAGGTACACTGCTTCTCAGTGACTTCAGAAATAAGCTGCCAAGTCCTTCAAAGCACCAAGGTACAGTGAGGCTGGGCACTGGGACTTGCAGCTCTCCCACTCACACCAGAAATGACACTGAACTCACACTACTTTATTTTCCTGCCAGCCAGGGACCCAGCCTGCCTTCCTGAGGCACACAAACACTTCCAAGCCCATCTCCAAGATAAGCTGCTACATCCTTTTGCAGGCATCCCAAATCTCAGAGGAATGGGACTCCAACCACTCTCCCTTAGTCTGAAATAAACCCACTGTCACCAAACCCACTGTCCCAAAACAGCTGGGCCAGAGCTCCACACTGACAGCTCAGGAAGGGTTTGGGACACCCACAGCAGAATCTCAGATGGCATTTCAGCAGGAAAAGCTACAGAAAACTGTCCTAGGAAAAAGCAGAGAAGTTCTCTCCAGCTCTGATGGGCCCATCAGAGGACAGGGACAGAAGCCAGAGCTGGGACTCCCTGAACTCCACGGGGAGCCCAAGGCAGTCTGGCACGGCTGCTCTCCCCTTCAGCAGCAGGATGTGGTAGCCAATGGCTCCGTGCCCGTTCTGCACACACACACACACACACACACACGTTCACCTGGTGTTCCCAGGCCTGTGTTCCACAGCAGCCTGGCAATTCCCTCCAGAGCTGCTGCTGCATTTCCTGCCATGCCCTGTCTGACTGTGAGCTCAGCAGCTCATTCCTGGGCCCTAACACTGGGGGGACACGAAGCAGTTCAAGCGAGACTGATGTGCGGACAAACTCATCTAAGCAGAAGCAGCAAGATATAGTACAGGGTGACTTCTTACCTGAAACTTTGTTTCTGGGCTTCAGATCCACCAATCCAGAATGAAAGGGGATTCGAATGGGTTTTCCTTCTCAGACTTGTCTGTTAAAAGAGAGCAGCCAATCATCTTCAGCTTGGTGTATCTACTTCTTTGCTGAACGAAATCCCAATTACTGCTAATGCTGTTAGAGACAAGGCAGCCCAGGCACCTGCCCAGCCCGGGCCCAGCTACGTTAGTGGGGTGGTCGGATTGGTGGATCTAAGACAGAGAAACGCATTTACAGACAAGAAACTGCTCCTTCCCTTACCCTGACTCACCCAGACAAGTGTTCTGGGGGACAGCTCACCTTGCTAAGATTAAGGAAGATGAGAAGAAGCTACAAAGCAAATAACAAAGCAAGTCCTAAAGCTTCAACCACCAGCTCACACCTTGCAGGCCTGCTCCAGCAACACAGGTTTGCACAACAGCTCAGTGCAGTCCTCCTGGTCTGCCATAAACATCCTCTAAAGCACTTCACTGCAATGATTATTCCCCTGTTTCCAGGCTCAAAATGACCTCATTTGCCTTACATGTCTGCAGCACAAAGATGGAGTTGTCAAGACACTCCTGATCTGAACAGCAGCACTGAATTCAGTACATTTGCAGTAGTGCTGAGTCTCTAGGAAACAATCGAACCAGAAGAGAGTAACACTACTGCTGGGACAAGGAGCAGTCAGCTCTTGCTAGGCAGGGAGATAAAAGGCCTCAGCTAGTCCTGCCAGCAGCACAGTGAGTGTGACTAAAGCAGCTGGAACAGTGACACCTCAGAGATGGGGTCTGCAGAAAACTCACACTCCACTGCAACAGAAAGCTCAGTCTACAGAGACAGAACTGTGAAACTTCCACCAAGAGCTTCAAAAACTTTGGGCCATGGCCTCCAGAGCTTCCTCTAGCAGCAGTGAGAACAAAACACCCTCAGAGAACACATCACCAGCACCTCTCGGCCTCTCTGCTCTGCAGCCCCTCCAGATAGCTGAACCTCAGCCTCCACGGCTGTGCCCCACATCTCCAGCTCCAGCAGCTCAGAAGGGGGCAGAAACTGTCCCCAGCTGTACCAAGAAACCATCTCCATGAGGGCAGGACTGTCCCTGGCTGCCCAAACCATCTCCATGAGGGCAGGACTGTCCCTGGCTGCCCAAACCATCTCCATGAGGGCAGGACTGTCCCTGGTTGCCCACAGCTCCCCCAAAGAGGAGTATCTTCATTCGTGGTGGGGCATTTCCTACTTTCCACCTCTGGCACAGGCAGTCAATGCCAGGGCAGCATTTCAAGGACAAAGCTGTGCTCCAGGCCCAGTACCATGTCCAATGCATGATTTTAAGGCTGCCAAGGAAAGTGCTAGGATGTCAAGGCATATGACTCAGAATTTTCAGAGTACAATATAGCTCAGCAAGAAGCCAGCTATCAAATTATATAAATGTACCGATTTGCTAAGTCACTGCAGAGCCAGCAGGGTGCTGGAAGGAAAGCACTTCTCCATGAAGCCAAACCTTCACATTATTTGCAAGTGTAACAGCGCAGGTCTGATTTTGTCTCCAGAAGGACTGGTGTGCTGGAGACAGCCTGAATAACAAGTTTCCCTGGCTAGTCCTCCCCTACCCTAAGAGAATTGCCAACGAGATTCTCTATCAAGTCCAAGCTGGAACTTCCTAAGTTTTGCAAATTCTGAGTATAGATTTTCAAAGAGCTTTAGGCATTTTTGTCTGAAAACCAAAATCTGGCTTCACTGCAAAGGTTGGAAGACTTGAAAACAGCCTCATCATGCAAACCATTCTGAAATACAACCTCACACCTCTCAAAAAGGCAAACAGTGCACATTGGCACAACTTTTGTACCCAAACTCCACATTCAAGAACTCCTCAGCAGAATGAAACTCAGAGCAAACTTGCAATGCTGAATATAGATATATATATTTATATATATAGTGATTCTCTTCTCTAAGTCAGTGAGCAAACCAAAATTCCGTAGTGTTGCCAACAGCTTGAGGATGACCCAAAAAGCTTTTTTTTTTTTGTCATTTTACCCAGAAAACACATCACTCCCTATTCCTAGCAAGTAGGTCCCTACCTACATCTTACAAATTTCCATCTGTATTCATCCTACAAATGGGCCCAGGAAGCTGAGCTACTCTTTGATCCCAAACAAAACTGTTCATTTCCTGGGGTGGAAGTACAAGGATGCAAGTCCTGCGGGGATGTGGATTAACAAAGCACCAAAGAAACAACATGCCTTCAAACGTCCCCTTGTTAATTCAGCCTGCATGAGAAGCAAATTAAGTTTTCAGAAAGAGTCAGTGCTTTTGTTTGTTAAAACACCAATGGTTATTTTTGCATTATCTGCTCTGGGTCATGCATTGCTCACACTGGGAAATTGTGGAAGTGGTACAGGAAAATGGAGTAGGCTGTCAGATGTCACACCACTGAGCTCATAAATACATCAATAAACTGGGGAAGGAAGGGATTTTCCAGAAAAAGTGGATTTTCTGTGAATAATGATGCCATAAAAATCAAACCACGAAATCAGATTATGTAACAACATAAACAGTGGCATTGGATAAAGACGACGTCGCCCAAGGAAAAAGCTGGAAGGAAAGGATTGTTACCCATCAGCATTAATTTCAACAACTCAGTCAATATTCTCATTTCCCTTCAATTCATTTTCTGCCCTGCAACAAAAACAATTCCTCGTCACAGAGCAGCCCTCTCACAAGCACGGTCTCTTGTTCTCTCCCACACATCATTCCTCTCGCATTGGCACATTTGCTGCAACATCCATTTCATCTGAAAGCCATCAGCAACCTCCCCGAGCAGAGCACGCTGCACAGGGACAGGCACAGGGAAATGCCAAAGCACCAGCGACCTCCAAAGCGCACAGCAACGAACCAGCACACCCAGAGACACGGCAAGCTGATCCAACAACAGCACAGGTGTTTCAGAGAACATGACACGAAATGAAAAGGTACAGCCATCCTTCAAAGAGCACTGCCAGCTCTCTCTGAGGTACAGCTTGTAACAAGGCACGTTGTTTTGCTGCCATGCTGCTCACAACACTCCTCAGTGACCCAAATCCTCGCAGCGCTCACAGCTCTGCATCCTGAGGGACACACAGCAAAGGCACACGGGCTCTTCAAAGCAGCAGCCCCAGAGCACGCAGAGAGGGCAGCTGCCCCCAGACCCAGGGCAGCAGCACCCACAGCAGCAGCACCCAGACCCAGGGCAGCTGCCTGCAGAGACAGGATCCACAGGAGCTGCACAGGGATCACTCCAAGGCACAGCTCTGGGGCAGCCATGGAGCCCCAAGCTGCCCAGTCACACTCACCCAGAGGAGCCCTGCACGTGTTCCAGGTTGCAGGCAACTTCCTCTGCTGCTCCTCACTAGCTCAGCACGGGGCAGAGCTTGGAGAACTTTATCACGTTAGAAAATGTAACTGCAGCATGAGGTGAGAAATCTCTGAGTCTTGAATGAGATTTAAAAAGCCTCTGGTGAAACACCAGGGCTAAGTCTCCCCAAGAATTGGTAACTTCCTTTTACTAAGACCCAGAAGCAATTTCGTTTCAGAAGTTCGCCCACAACTGGCACATCTGCAGCTTTCCTTCAAGTGAATAAACTGATGGCTGCTGCCACCATCCCCACAAACCTCAGATAACTTTGCTTTACACACTGCTGCATCTTTATAGCCTCCTTCCTCTGCCACTTCATTTCCCCCATCAGGCCACTGCTTTAGTTAACCCTTCCCAAAAGGTAAAGCTTTCCACACTCTTTGTCCACTTCTTCCACCACTCCTGGCTCTGAGTGCAGGTGCCTTGCTCTAGTTCATGTTCTTCAGCTCTTCCTTCCCATTTTCTGCACTACTGCCAAAGTCACAGCAATCTCTTCTCTTCAGATGTGCATCCTTCCCCTGCGAGGCACTGTCTGAAATGGGACTGTCACTCTGAGAGCCTGCCACAGCACACACCTCACATCCCCGGCCCAAGGCTCACCCCAGGGCTGTGCCTTCCTCACGTCCCCCACCACCGCCACCTCTTCAGCTGTCTGCTCCAGCCACTGCCTTTTCCCAGGTATGAAACCCTGCATGCTTCACTGTCCAACATGCAGTTCTCAACTCTGCTCATTTAGCTACTGAGGATTAAAAAATGACACCAGCAAAGAAAACAGATTGTTATCCTGCTGAAGAAAGCACATCTAGGTTACACACAGGTTTACAAAAGCCTTACTAACACTCCATCTACTCCCAGTCTTCAATTAAGCAGCAGTCACAGGAGCTAGAACAGTACCTCCTTTGTTTCAGCTGCAAAGATGATCATTGCCTGCTTCTGTGTCGCTACAAAAGTCAACTCTTTGAAGGATTCCTCTAAGAACATGTGGGGGGGGGAAAAATCCCACAAATCCAACTGCCTGCTTGGCTTGCAACGGCTAAGGGAAGGAAAAAGCCACAGCACTACTGAGATATACAGCAGCTGGATCGTAGCTTCCAAGCAGAATGCTGGGATTTATTTTGCACTTGAAGCTTTAAATAGTTTGGGGGCACAAACATGTTCAGCTGCAGTATCCCAAGGAACTTCAGGTAGCCCTGGAGTGTGTCACAGCAGGAGCTGTGCTGCTCAGGGAGGTCTGTGGGAAACATTTCCTCCTCAGACCTCTGAATTGAACACCTCCACCCCACATCAAAGTCCTGCCAGGAGAAACAGAAAGGCTTTTGGCAAGATATTAAATTATAATTCTTCATTGATTATTTACTGAGATATTTAAACACTGGATGCTTTTATGAGAGCCAGAGGGAAGCACTCTAGACACTGAAGGCCGTGTGTTAGGAAGATTATTTCCATAGATATAACTTCAAGATACAAATGACAGCACTGTGAACAAGTGCTTGCCCATTTCATTCCCAGGCATGGCCTTTCCTAAACCTTTCCATGCTTCCACCACAGAGCAGTGAATGCTGAACTGAACCTGCCAGCACAGGGACCTGTGTTTGGGGAGCAGCAAAGCCACAGTGAAACATGAGGGTCACAAGCTCAGGGAGGAGGACAATTTCCACCCAGTGGGGTCCTGCTCAGGGGCCATCTCCCATGGCTGCCTGCTGGTTTCAGCAGCCTGGGAGCAGCAGGTTTATTCTGTTATGCCATCTACACCTCATGCTGCACGCAGGTCACCCCATAAATGTATAAAAAGCCCCCCAAATTACTTACCACACTGGTGTACTCTGTAACAGCCACCTCAGTGCAGCCTGAGCCCCTAACCCCCCCACCGTGAAAGCTGCTGGTAACACTAAATAACAATTATGGGAAACTTCCTGGGCAAATGAGGAACACAAGGCTTTTAGCAGGTGTTGAAGGTAAAAGCAAATCACAGGGCTGATGCAACTGAACACAGATTTTATACACAACTTGGATCTGCAGGTAACAGATCTTACATCACAAAGCATTGCTGTTGGTTCTTTAAAAGAGCAGAAAGGTCACAGTTATCTAATTTCACTGAGAACACCAAAACCAGGGGCAGAGAGAGCCCTTTCAGTGACTGAGGCTGGCCCTCCATCTGTTCTGGATTGCTTCCTCAGTCCCCATGCTCACACCCAGCACTTCCTTGTGCCAGGAGCCTCAGCCTGGGCACCCCAGGGAGTCCCAGTGAACCCTGGGCTGTCTCACCCTGCAGTGGGCACCACCTGCACACGGAATGGCACAACCCAAGGCTGATCCCCCTGGAATGACCAGTGCAGGATCCACAGAGCAGCACGGGAAGCCTTCAGCTGTCCTGAGGGACACAGCAGCTAAAACTTCACACAGCAAACCAAAGTTGTCACTCTGAAACCTTCAAATGCTTCTCTGAGATTCCAGCCTTAAAAACAGAGCAGTATTATTTCCATGAGTGATTTTCCTTTCAATAAATGCAAAGGATCTCTCAATGGAAGGCACAGTTCTGGAACTTCCATGTCATTAACATGTTGACATTTCCTCTTGCTTATCAGCCCCTCACAACTACGGTGTATTTGCTCCTCAGAACTTTCACATCACACATTTGCTCCTGGATTTATTACAGAGTCATGCCTGGCACTGGAGGGACTGAGCAGAAGTGCACCAAACTCCACGTCCCTGATCAAAGACAAAACATCCTGCAGGAATGTGGAACGCTCTTAGAGACAGCAGCATCCCCCAGGTGTGGCAGGCAGGGCTGAGCCTGGGGTTGGGATGTTTCCCACAGCACTGACTCCCTCCCACGTTCCCAGGTCACACAGAAATCCCCAACAGGGAGCTCAGCCCAAGCAGCCTCTGCCCTGTGCATCCAAACAAATCTCCTGCAGAACCTTCCCTTCTGCACCATGCCATGTCTGCATTCAGGAATGATTTTCAATGATTTCAGGGAAGCATCTCCACTCAAACACAAGTGATCCTGTGCAAGCCTCCTCTAAGGTTAATGTTAAATTCAACTACATTGTACAGGGTACCATTTTCTCTTGGAAACTACACAATTAATTGTTCATATTATTCAATTTTTATATTTATCCGTTTCTTGTGAAAGAGAGAAGAGTGTATTTCTAAAACCTCCTACTACATACTGAACCTCCTACTAACTCCTCTGATATTTGCATGGATTAGCACATTTCCCAGCTCCAGCAAGTGGAGATACAACACTCACCAGCAGCAGTCCCATTTGCTTCCTCCTGATACAACCCAGCCACAAAGAGGAGACACTAAAATGGGAGAGCACTTGCAAAACCACAAAAAACTGGGGGTTTCTGAAACTTCAGGGAGCCAAACCTTCCAGCTCCAAGTGCTTCTTGAGCACTTCACAAAACACAAACCTGGGGACTGCTCCAGGGAGGGAAGAAGCCACCAGAGCACAGTTTAGGAGGCACCTCTGGGCAGCTGGTCCTGAGCAGGATCCCCCCAGAGCTGGGCCAGCCCTGTCCCCCTGCTCAGGGCTCTGATGTCCAGTCCTGTCCCCCTGCTCAGGGCTCTGATGTCCCCCAGGAACAGTGAGAGGTCACAGCGCCAGGAGTGGCCTTTAATGCCCTGCCCGGTGTGAGCAGTGACATTGATGAAAGGTCCACAAAGGCTTTGTAGGCTTCCCCTTTCTCTTTTTCACTCTATTTCTGCTTTTTGAGACCAGATGGCACATTTAAAGAAAGTTCTTATTTTCTGGACCAGGTAGTTTAGCAACAACTCCACTGGCTAAAAAACCCACTGACGTCTCCACTGAACCCAGCTCACCTACAGAGTGCCTTAAAGGGAAATTATTTGCATTTTGCCCCTCAGTTCTGGAGAACTGAATGAAATTTTGTATGTGAGAGCAAATTAGGCTTAGGAGAAAAAGCAATTATGCTTATAACAAATAAATTAGAAGATATTTACTGATTACTAATCTCTGACAGCTCCTAACTTTATTTTATTCTCGCCTAAAGGCAGTAAAACGAGGGGCCTCTAATATTTGCTTATAGAGATCTAATTTGTTTATATTTAAAAAGAAAAAAAAACAAAAAAACCAGCTCTTTCTTCGGCTCCCACCTGGCTGCCTCTCCACTGACGCGAATTTAGCGGCGTTAGCGTTAATTAGGGGTATAACCAATACTCCAATTAGGTCTCGTTAGGTAATTCCGAGCGTGCGGGAGCGGGACTGCAGCACCGCTGCTGCCCCGGCCCGGAGCGGCCGCGGTGGGGCCCGATCCGCCCCCGGGGTCGCGGGGGGTCCGGCCGGGCCGGGCCGGGCCGGGACTGGGGCCGGACCCCCAGCCCGGGGCGTTTCGCTTTCGGTTCAGCTCCTGCGGGGCTTCATTGTTGCTATTTATTTATTTTCAATGAAACGGAGGCTCTCGTGGCGCCCGGGCGGGCCGCGGCGGAGGCGGGAGGAGCGGATGGCCCCGCGGGGGCGGCGCGGCCGGGCCGGGCGCGGCGCGGGCTCGGCTCGGACCCCGCGGGCCGGGCGCGCCGGCGGGGCCT
>PYHW01009579.1:860435-890615 GCA_013186435.1 Turdus rufiventris
CCATTGGGCGCGGGCGGCGCGCGGGGGGTGCCGGGAACGGCGCGAGACCCGCGGGGGGGGGCGGGGGAGGCCTGAGGGGGCCCACAGGGAGCGGGGAATGGGAACGGAGAATGGGAACGGGGATTGGAGAATGGGAACGGAGAATGGGAACGGGGATTGGAGAATGGGAACGGAGAATGGGAACAGGGATTGGAGAACGAGAACGGGAATGGAGAACGGGAACGGGAATGGAGAACGGGAACCGGAATGGAGAACGGGAACCGGAATGGAGAATGGGAACGGGGATTAGAGAATGGGAACGGGAAACGGGACCAGGAGCGGGATGCGGTGCTACAGCGAGCCCCTCGGGGGGGTGGCGGAGGCGCCCGGGGCCACCGAGCGGGGCAGAGCCGTGTGGGAAGGGCCGGGGCTGGCATTCTGTGACACGTGAGATGGCTCTGAATGTTTGCTTATAAACAGTTCTGTTTGATAAGTGCCAATCTGTGCCATCGGCTGGCACCCCTGGGCATTTCCATGGGCTGACCTCAGCCCTTGGACACGAGCAGCTGTTCCAGCCTTTAGGATCCTGTGGCGAACTGTGCCACTGGCTCACGAGCCACGGAGCATCCCGGAGCCCTCCAGAGCTGGGGTGCTTTGTAAGGACCCCCAGGCTGCCCTGACCACACTACAGCTGTGGGCCCTGGGAATTGGGAACAAAACCGCCCTGAGCAGCAGCCTGGAGTGACAGCTCAGCACTGTGCTTGCCATGAAAATGGACCTGGAGCTTCCTGCTAAGCATTTTTTTCTGTTACCTGTTCAAATCTCTGCCAAATGGTGAAGAGATGGGGGATGAAAAATGGAAATGATGCAAAGTCCTTCCTTACTGACAGCTGTCCTGCCCCACAGGGCGTTGGTGTCAGCAGCAGTGTCCTTCACCAACTCAAAATCACTTAGATCAGTACTTACCGTGAGGTCTGGAGCCTTTTCAGAGCATTGAAAGGGTAAAGCAAGAGCTGCAAGCGTCCCTCCCCACCACCCCCTGCTGCTGCTCACAGCCTGGGGTGCCCCAAGAGCTGCCCCATTTCATTCGTGGGGACAAAGCCAAACCCAAAGATGCTGCTGTCCTAAAGTCCCTCTGAGAGGGGCCACAAACCCAAACCCACACAGCAGCACTGCTCCTCACCCTGCCAGCCCATGGCCATGGAAAACCCATCCTTGTCCTGCAGAGCTGGCAGCTGAGCTGCATCCTCCCCTGCTCCCACCACAGGCCCTAAGGAAGGAGGAATTGTTCCCACTGTGACACCCCCTCACACCTGTCACTGAGTAGCACAAAATCCAGCTCCGTTCTGCTGTCCCTGGGATCAGCCCTTGGCTCTGGACATCAACCAAGGCAGCAGAGATTTGTCTGGGACACCAAAGTAAAAAATCAGCAAGTCTCAGTCTAAATATACCCAGGGCAGGGATTTGCTGACAGCACCAGGATCCTGGAGCTTTCCAAAGCACAGCCTGGAGTTCTGAGCGTGGCAAGGATTCCCAGGGCAGAGGAAATGAGGAGAAATAAAAGAGAGAAAAAAGGGGAGGAAAATCTTCCATTAATTTGTACAAAAGGTAAACCAGTGTTGCCATCCCAGCAGTTCCAAGTGCAATGGATGTTGCACATCAGGATGGGTCTCACTGGCAGGAGTGAGATGGAATTTGAGTTCTTGTAATCTGCCCTTAATGGTGTGGCAAATGCAATTCCTATGATGTGAGAGAAAGAGAAACACAGAAATTAATTAAGGAAATAATTGTAAAAACATAAAATGTTTTGCCTTTAGTGTGGAACACCAAGAGTGGGGATATCAATCTCTGTACCTGTAAATTAAAATTGTTTCTGACCAATTCACAACTTGAAACCTCATGAGGACTCAGCAACATGTCCAAGGCACAGTGAGATGAAAAAAACAGGTTTTGATAAATTTATTCTTAGACAGAAACTCACTGGGAAAAAGTCAGTGCTAGGAGGAGAGGCTGAGGGAGCTGGGAAGGGGCTGGAGAATCCCTGAGGGAGCTGGGAGGGCTCAGCCTGGAGAAAAGGAGGCTCAGGGGGCCCTTGTGGCTCTGCACAAGTCCCTGACAGGAGGGGACACCGGGGGGATTTGGGATCTGCTCCAGGAACAGGGACAGGAGGAGAGGGAACGGCCTCAGGGGAGGCTCATGGTGGATTTTAGGGAAAATTTCCCATGGAAAGGGTGCTCAGGGATTGGAAGTGCCCAGGGAGGGTTGGATCCCATCCTGGAGTGTCCAAGGAATTCCTGGAGGTGACACTGAGTGCTCTGGGTGGGGACAAGGTGGGGAGGGGACACAGCTGGGACTGGATCTTGGAGGGCTTTTCCCCCAGTGTTCCCGGGCCTGCCTGGCTGCAGGAATTTGAGGAGCAGTCTCTGGGTGTGCCCTGCTCAGACAGGGCTGTGCCAGGGGCTCCTCCCCGGGAGTGACAGATCTGTGTCACACATCTGCACAGCAGCCAGCACGGACACAGCTGCTAATTAGTGCGAACGAGGTCCCGCTGGGGCAGCTCCTGTCCAAGAGAACTTGCTCTGCCAGTTTTCCTTCGAGGATGAGGATGAGGGGGAAATGGAAGGGAGGGTCCCACTGACCTGGAGATGTCTCCATGCTGTGCAGCAGGGCAGGGATTCCCTGAGCCTCCCTGTATCCTGTGCTTAGAATCCCTGGAACCCCCATCCCGCTGGGCTGAGCACTGAACTCATCTCTTCAGTCCATGTTTCTGTCCATGCACTGTCCCAAGGAAGGATTTGCTCCCTGCTCCTCCCCTGCTCTATCCCCACACTGCCTCTGCCCGTGTCTGTGCCCTGGCACCAGCACAGCACACCTGGGCAGGATTTTGGGGGTCACACCCTTTGATTTTGTGTCACTACATCTTTTCTGGATAACGAGCTGAGCTGTTTCTCCCCACACCCTCCCACACCGGGCTGTCCTGGAGCTGGCCAAGCTTCCCTGGCAGCTGCAGAGCCCAGAGCAGCCCAGCAGCACCAGGGTCCTGCCAGAGCCACTGCCCCTGGGACCTGCACGGGCTGTGGGGCAGAGCAGCTCGGGGGCACCTGCACATCCTGGGAGCCTCAGCCAAGAGGATTTCAAGGTTCCCCACTCCAAGCAAGCCCTGGAGTCTGAGCACAGGGAAGCAAAGCAGCAAAGCAGGCACCTGGGCCTCTCCTGGTGGGGAACAGCCAGACAGGGAAACTCAGCTGTGAGGATCACTTAGCCAGGGTGGAGAGATTTGTGCCAGTGTGGGATCTGGTGGCCCAACAGGTGAAGCAGCTTCTCAGGAAACTGCTGCCCTGGCACTGCAAAGGGGAAGCTGTGGGTGAGCTGTTTTGTCTCCCAGCTCTGGAGGCGGCGGGGGTGGAAGGGGAGAGCCCCACACAGGGACATTCACTCACCTGGATTTGCAGAGGTCCTTCAGCAGCTCCTGCCTCCATCCCAGCTGTCCAAGAGCTGTCACCAGAGTGGGCCCTGTGGGGGCTCTGGGGAGGGCAGAGCTGCACACAGGACACAGCCCCAGGGCTGCAGCTGCAGCAGAGCCAGTGGGGACACCTGGGGACAACTGACCCCAAAAGGGGCACAGGGAGATGAGCAAGGAGCCACCCAGCCATAGCAGTGACCATGGGACACCTGCACAGAGGGGACAGACGGGGTCTGTGGCAGGGCAGTGGCAGAGCTGTGGCAACAGCGGGGCACAGCAGTGACAATGACAGGACAGTGGCACAGCAGTGGCAGAGCAGTGACAGGGCAGTGGCAGGGCAGTGACAATGACAAGACAGTGGCACAGCAGTGGCAGAGCTGTGGCACAGCAGTGGCACCCAGCAGTATCTGACCCCCAGAGCCCCTTCCCAGCCCGGGCAGGGCTCTCCCAGCTCAGCCCTGCAGCAGCTCCAGGTCACCTCCTCGCGCTGCTCCTTGCAGCAGCCAGGACCTGCCCTTTGATTTATTGAAGCACTGACTGATTCCAAAGTGTTGGAAGTGCAATTTTTCACCACGGACTAAAAATAGCGCAGTGGGATTCCAGAGCTGCCTCCAGCACCCGCCTGGCTGCCTGGGACAATGGCATTTGTAACCCACGAGTGACAACAGCACAGGCCCAGCTCCAGCTCCCGAAATAACAACTCAGAAAGGGCAAATTCTGGCTTTAATTACAGCCAGACAAAAAGGAGGTTGCAGAAGAGCATTATCAGAATATCTGAGCAGCTGGAACCCGAGCAGGGAATGCTGGGGGAGAAGGGCCTCACCCCAAATTTCAGCTATTCCCGAGGGGGGAGGCACACACAGAGGGGCTGCAGCTTTAGCACAAGGGAAAAGCCCCTTCAGGCAGCCAGAAGGAGCTGATGATCCACGAGGAGCCTCCAGCCCTGCATCCAAACCCGGTGCACACAGGGAGGGGACTCTGAGTCCAGCACACACAGAAACAGCTCCGTGTGACATCCTGGAAGTGACTCTTTCCTCTCAGTTCCAGATCATCAAGATTGGATCCCTTCTGGGGAAACAGTTACTCTTGAGCAGAAAGCCACCCATCCTGCCCAGCTTCCATCCCCAAAGCTGCTGCAGTGCCCAAACGTGGCCCCACTGAGCTCCCCAGTCCCAGCAGTGCCAGGTGCTGGAGGCTCCTGGATGGGAACCTGCCAGGTGATGCCACCTTTAGAGGGCAGGGAGAACCCACCTGATCTCTGCAATATTCGGTGGGGAAAAGGGACTTTGGATACACAGCCACCCCAGTGCACCTGGAACAAAAGCACAGCTGCTTTCTGGAGGGTGGAAGGGACCCGGTGACCTGATCCTGGCAGCTGCAAGGAACAGAACTTGCACCACGTCTCTCTCCAGGTGCCTCACCCTTCTGTGGATGCTGCTGGGAGAGTTCCAGGTGCCAGGAGCACCCAGCAGCCACCCAGAGCAGCTGTGCTCTCACTGACTGTGCAGGGGAAGGGCCAGGAACTGCCAGGCTCCACGAGGAGGGAGAGAGCAGAGAGGAAGGAAAGAGGAGGGAAAGGAAAGAGCAGAGGAAGGAAAGAGCAGAAGGCCCCCCCTGAGCCTCCTTTTCTCCAGCCTGAGCCCCTTCCCAGCTCCCTCAGGAATTCTCCAGCCCCTCCCCAGCTCCCTCAGCCTCTCCTGGGCACACTCCAGCCCCTCGGTGTCCTTGCTGCAGTGAGGGGCCAGAACTGGCCCCAGCCCTCGAGGAAACATCCAAAACACAAAGTGAGCTGTGCAAGAGCTGCCTCCAACCTCCAGCCCTGAAGCTGGCACCGAGCTGAGAGCAAAAAGCAGGAATTTCCTGGACTAGAGAAAATAAACCAGGAGTCTGTACTATATTCTTAAATATGGTTTAATACTCTTCTCCATTTCTGTACATCACAACACCAAGATATCACTGCTTGGGATCTCTCTGCAGAGGCTATATAGTATGCAAAGGCTAGGATCTCCCACCCCCACTGAGTGTGTTTGCATGTGTAAGTGTAATACATATCAGTATATATTGATATACACATCAATATATAATGCAATATATATCACTGAAGAGAACACATTGATTAAAGAAATACAAAAATTTGGCATCATTTCCAAACTTAAATAGTAAAAATAAAAACTACAAAAAGGAGCTGCATACCCTAATGTATCATGTGAAACAACAAGCAGTATATTCAAAAATGTAAATTTACATCCAATTTTTGTGGTCTTGTCATGTCACATTAGACCCATTTACAATGGCAAAATCCAGAACATACTGCTGTGGGGGCCAGGGCTGTGCTCAGCCCCAGCAGACCCAGCCCCACCTCCAGGGAGAGATTCCAGCTCGGCTGTGGGACGGCAGCGGGGCCGCTGGCCAGCTCAGGGACAGGGACAAATGCTATTGCTCACAAGGACAGGAAGTTTGGACCTCAAACGACAGCATGGCAGAAACTTGGAGAGAAGCTCCCTCTGTTCAAGTGAACCAGGAAAAGAGGCAAAGGTTTGCAGCTGGAACAGGAGCTGCTCCTGAGGGAAGCACCAGGAGAGCCCCCAGGGAGGGAGCAGGGCCTGAGCTGAGCTGTCCCTGCTCCCCTGGGACAGGACAGGGGCTGTCCCTGTGTCCCCTGCTCCCCTGGGACAGGACAGGAGCCATCCCTATGTCCCTGCTCCCCTGACACAGGGCCTGAGCTGTCCCTGCTCCCCTAGGACAGGACAGGACCTGCTCTTGTGTCACTGCTCCTCTAGGACAGAACAGGAGCTGTCTCTGCTCCCTTGGGACAGGACAGGAGCTGTGCCGGTGTTACTGCACCCCTGGGACAGGGTCTGAGCTGAGCTGTCCCTGCTCCCCTGGGACAGGACAGGAGCTGAGCTGTGTCCCTGCTGCCTTGGGACAGGACAGGAGCTGTGTCCCTGTGTCCCTGCTCCCCTGGCCCCCAGAGTGTCCCAGCAGGCTGCCACAGCCCAGGGAGGAGCTCCCTGCTGTCTGGGTGCTCCATGAACAGCAGGACACAAGGCCTGGGATCCCTGGGCAGTTTGGGGTCAGGCAGAGGGGATCTTTTACCCCAAAGGGCACATGCCCTCTGCAAGACCCTGCTGGGAGCTGGGGGCTCCCAGGGCTGTGCCACAGCTCCACCGATCAGAATCAAACATTCCACACTCCAGCACTAATTCAGCCTTCACTGACTCAGTATTCCTGTCAAACACCCACTTCCATTAAAGACCTGTGGGCTCAAATTCACATCATCAAGGAAACCTTACGCAGTCCTAAAGCAAAAAGAAAAACTTACTGAGGAACAAAAAGCCAAGTGTACCTTACTTCACTGAAATCTCATGTTTATTTTTGTCAAGACTGAAAAAAAAATAAATTCCTGAAGGCTGCACTGCTCAAATCCAAATTAAGCCCAAGACTCCAGCAGCATTTTCATTGCAATCCATGAAGTGCATTTCCTAGTTTGTAAGAGCAGTGTTTCTGCAAATAGATTAAAGCACGTTTGGCTGGTGAGCCTCCCCAAACCATCAGAATTTGCAAGCCACATGTAATGAACCAGCACTCAGGTCAGTGCCTCCTCAAGTTTTGAAGAGAATTATGGCTCCAACCTCGTTCCATTTCTTCTGCAGGCTAAGCTGAGAATGCCATGTAAATGGGTCCCGCTGCCAAGGGCAGCAATTGATTTCTCCAATCAAAGTATAAAGAAACAAACCAGTAGGATCTTACTTCTATTAATTTTGGAAGGAAGAGGTTTACAGCAGTTAATGTATCATGAAGGTTAAAAAAATCATTTCCATAAAATACAAGAGCAACCAATTTCACCATTGAGTAAAAGTAAAAACTGGGATTCTTTTTAAATTAGTCCAAAGTGGCATATAGGAACTTAGTAGTTTGCTGCTGTACTGACACTATGACAAATCAAAGTGTAGGGTTTTGCTTTCTTAAATCCAAATGCTCGTGGATCAAGTTCTGGAAATGTTCCAATTCTAAGGCAGGGATCTGTTGTGTTTTCCACCATGAGTTTGCTCCTTGGGTTGGATGCTGGAGGGGCGAGGCACGTGGACCCAGCTCGACTACCTAGTAGTCATCAAGGTCAAAAAATTCATCGTCTCCTCCTTGGTATTCCATGCCCTGGAAATCCACCCGGTACCGCAAGATACCTGCCAAAGAAAGAGCCTTTAGCACCCCAGCCCTGCTCCAGAGCTCCAGGGCCAGGCAGCTGGGAGCAGGCAGGCAGCTGCACTGGGAAATGCCACAGAGAATGAATCCAGAAATGCCACAGGGAATGAATCCAGAAATGCCCAAAGGAAGCTGCACCCACCTGCCCAGCCTGCTCTGGGAGAGCTGGGCCCGCTCTGGGGCTGCAGCTCCACCAACACCAGTGGCACAGCACTGGGCAGTGGGGCACACAGCACTGGGCAGTGGGGCACACAGCACTGGGCAGTGGCACTGCTCACACCCAGGCCTGGCAGGAAATCCAGAGGGCAGTTGGCACTGCAGGCACTTTTACAGTGCAGGATTTCATGGCTTGTTTGCCCCTCCCCACCCCAAACACCAAGCCAGGGTTCTGGAAATCCTGTATCCCTGGAAGCATTTACTGAGCTGGAGTCTACAGGGCACAGGAACAAAGAGGATCCCACCATGCAAAGAGCTTGGATCTGGCAGGAAATGAAACTCCTGGAACTACAAACCCTGAAAACTTAGAGACTGCTGCTCGTTATGAAGCCAAACAATCCAAGGCTCTTTCCTCCTGACTGGTGTTGTCTGGGCCCAAGAAATTCCCCTTTGCAATGCATCCATCAAAGCTGAGCACAGCCATGTCACAGCTTTGTCCTGGAATCCCTGCCCAGGCAGGGCATGGAGCCTGGCACTGGTGAGGCTCCACCTGCCCAGGACTCGCCAGACTGGCACAGGAACCACCTGCACCCCCGCCAGGAGTGGCTGATCAGTGAGCTCCAGAGCAGGACTGGCTTCCAGAGACCTCACTGCTCCAGAGCATGGACTGAAAATACCAAAATGTGTTTAGGAAAGAAGCAGAAGATCAGGGAGCAAAGCCTCTGAGAGATGAACAACAGCTCCAAGTGCTTCAGGAGCGGGGCTGGGGGTGTCAGAGCCCCCTGGCAGGGCAGAGCTGTGCTGACAGAGCCAGGCAGCTCAGGGCCCTGCTGAGCTCCAGCAGCTGCACAGGGGGACAGCCCAGCCCTGAGTCCCCCAGAGGATACAGGGAATTGGTTCCATGAATAACAGCAATAAAATTAATCCCACTCCTGTTGGCACCAATTACCAAACTACCAAAACCAGATTATCAAACAATAATCTGGTGCCACTAAACAAGACAAACACATTTCCCTCTCGCAGTTTACCTCCAATTCCTCCAAATCCTTTCACAAATTGAGATCCTTCTTGTGATTTGTCTGTAACAATTTCCAATGTTGCTCCAAATTTCTTGTAGTTGTTTGCAAACCACTCCAGGAGGGGCATACTTTCTATGAGTTCGTGTTCCTGCCCAGTCTGGGGAGACATTGGAAGGGAGAGAGAAATAATCAAAACTTGTTACAGTCACTGGGTGTTCAGCACTGAGAAAACCCCCCCCAAAATCGGCTCCATGGCTTTGTCAGCCCTAACAGGAACAGCAGACCCCATGCTCCACAGGGACATTCCTGGGGGAAGGAATTCCTGGCACAGCTGCACCAGGCAAAGGTGGGCACAGCCACCAGCTCCTGCTGCTTCCAAATGAATCACTGACAGTGTTTTGGGGCTCTAAGAGGAAATTTAGGGCAGAAGCAGGAGAAAAACTGCCTTGATTCTTCTGCTCCAGTTCAGAGTCACTGCTCACTCAGACCTGCTCTGCCCCCTCACAGATTCCAGCCCCCCTCATCTAAGGAAGTGCAGTGTGTAATAGAAACACTTCAATGCAGGTAACACTGCAATCCCTGTGCACAGCAGGGACTGGCAGCCCTCCCTCCAGGAGGGAAAACAGCTGGAAAACCCCTGGCACAACCCAGGTGGGACACATCCCCACCTTTTGGCAAGGGACACTTTTTTCCCAGTTTATTCTGCAGAGTAACACAGACCCCTGGTCCATGAGAGCTGTTTGACTGCACAGGCAGCAAATGACAGTTCCACGTGTCAGACAGATCCCAAAGCAGGCACTGCCTGCTCCAGGCCATGATTCCTGAGAGCACAGTGGTTCTGCATGGCCAAATCAGTGCCCCACAAGCAGGAGGCAATGGTCTGGGGCCTTGCCTGCCATCAGGTGCCTTGCAGGTGATGGTTTGGTGGTGGTCAAAGATCCCACACTGCCCATTTACACAGCCTTGGCATTGGCAGAGGGAAGACTGGAGGAAGGCAGGTGAGGATCCAGGGTCACACAGGAAGAGCCACAGGTTCCTGCCCTGAGGTGTCACTGAGTGCAGAGGGTCACTGTGCTCAGGCGCTTGGGACAAACAGCCCAGAGCTCTGCAGCCACACACTGAGAACAAACCCAGAACCCCAAAGCTGAAATACCTCCTTGTCTGTGAAGTGGGATTTATCCTTCTCTTGCTCTGGTGTCAAATACAGGATCTTCTCCTCTGAGCAGGGAGAAAAAAAGATAATATTAGTTTGGGTAAGGCTGCAAGATGAGGTTAAAGACAGCAGTAGACTGAGCCAGCAACCCCAACACAGAGGGTGTGGGCACTGCCCCTGCCTGCCTTCCTCTGAAACTGTGAGAAACCCCACAGGGCAGAGCAGCAGAGCAGCTGCAGAGCCAGCACACAGGGGCAGGTCCTGCTGCAGCCCAGGAATTGTGTCTGTGGGCACGAGGTCACCTCAGTGTCCCCTCTGGTCTCACACTCACAAAGCTGGAAAGAGGGTCCAGGCTGGGCCTGTGACCCTGGCACTGCAATTCCCTCTGCACTGGAACCCTTCTTGTTCCAGCTCTTCCCCCACAGGGGCTGGGCAGGTCAGTGAGCTGCCAAGTAGCACAGACCTGCACAAGTCCCAGTGATCAGATGTGCTCAGGAGCACAGCAAACCCAGCCCAGTGAGGCACCCCAGGGGTTAGAACCTGAGGGCTTGCAGAGCCCCAGAGCAGCACGTACCCTCCGTGCCTTGGCAGTGCAGGACGTATCTCATGATGTCCAGGTTCTCATAGACTATCAGGATCTCTACTGCTCCCATTTCCAGAGCTTTTAGTGTATCTTCCACACCAAAGCAGTACTTCCCTGTGTCCTGGCTGATCTCATCGAAGTATCGTCCTGCAGGGCACACAGAGCCTGCCATGAGCACCCAGCACAGCAAACAAACTGCAGGGAATGCAAAAAACTGCCAGGGGTACCTGCCACCAGAAGGCAGGAACTAAGGGGATCTCTATGGAAGGACAGAGAAGGTCCAAGAAGTCTGGTGGGGAAAAAAAAAAAAACAACCAACCCCCCATACCAGCACATGAGGTGTGCAGGTGGCAAAAAGAAGCACTGCAAGTGCCACTGTCTGGCAGCATGGCAGGGCTGGGGCAGCACAAGGGCACTGCCAGCAGGGCAGAGCAGGAGCAGCACTCAGAGCCACACAGCTGGCTCAGGAGAGGCTGCAGGGCAGCACAGGGGCTCAGGAGAGGCTGCAGGGCAGCACAGCTGGCTCAGGAGAGGCTGCAGGGCAGCACNNNGGCTCAGGAGAGGCTGCAGGGCAGCACGTACCTATTAGCTTCTTCTCTTGGATGAATTTCACATTGGAGAGGACCTCAGTTGACAACTCAATTGCTTGATTGAAGCCATTTTCTCCTCCATATGAAATATCAACTAGTTTGAGCACTTTGGATTGCAACCGCTGGAGGAGAGAAGGAGGAGACACAAACCCATAAATCCAGTCCAGAGCAGGGCTGGGACACTCCTCACCCTGCCAGGGGAGTCTCTGCATCCACTGCTGCCTTTCCCCTGAGGGGAGTGACCTCTGAATGCACAGAACTGAACCTCAACTTTCAGACAACGGGGACACAGATTTGGTTTACTGGAGTTTAATTCCAACAAAGCTTCAGCTTTAGATTTGGGAACACCAGGAATGGGAATGCCAGCTCCAGAGCAGGGAGGACACATTTCTTATTAGCCTTGCTGTAAGGACAGGAGTTCTCAGCTCCTTGCAGGAGCTATTAGCAATGGGAGACTTCTTTGGACACATCACACTGAGTTTTGATCAAACCTCCTCAGAGTGCAGGAGTGTCCTGCATGGGAGCTCCCCAGGAGAGCAGTGCCAGAGGCAGGGGGCCAGCAGGGAGCACTGACCTGATCGAACATGTCGGACTGGCTGAGCTCGGTTTTGAAGTCGGCCGAGCCGGCCAGGACGAGCCCGGCCACGTTGACCTTGTCCCCGGAGATGAAGAGCTGCACGGCCGTCTCGGCCACCTTGCGCACGTAGTTGTGCCTCTTCTCCATGCGCAGGCGGGCGAAGCGCAGGGCAGACTGCCCTCCTCTGCCTGCAGGGAGGGACATGGGGACACACTGCAGCCACAGCACACAGCTGGCCCCAGAACCACAGCCAGGGGCAGCTGCAGCCTCCTGCATTCATCTGCCACCAGCAGAGGCTGAGGCTGCCATGGAACGCTCAGGGAATAAAGAGGGCGCCTTCCCAGCAGGAGATTTTTCTCCACAGAGGAAAATGTTTCTTCTCTTTCTATAAAGGCTCGCAGAAATGGAACACCTGAGCACCTTCTCTCCCTCCCTGTACCATGTCCTTCGTACACTGCTGACACAGCACAGCCTCACTGGGGGCACTGTTTTCATTTCACTTTGTCCCAACCCACTCCACAGAGGACAGCAGCCCAGGAGTAACCAGCAGACAAATTTGCTGAACTCATCAGTGGCTGGCTACAACACAGCACCACAGAGTGGAACTCGATTTTCCTTGCTCCACGAGGCCCTGTGCTTCCTGCAGGGAGTGCACACAACACTGAGTGGGATTACTGCCTGTGCCACTAATACTTACTTACAACTGTCCCAAAACCAAGTAAAGGGTCAAATGCAGCAAGAAATAAAAAGTGCCACTTCTAAGCTGAACTGCATATTACTGTGATTCATTCATTGTGACAGAAGGCTCAGACTGGAGGCTTTGCTGTCAGATTCCAAGGGAGCACAGACTTGAGCAGAGCTAAACCCCCAGAGGCCAAGCTCCCCACTTCCACCCTGAGAGCCCAGCCCAGGCCAGGCTGCAGCACCCAGTGCAAGTTGTTACCGTGCTTCTTTGGAAGATCCACAGTGAATTTGTGCAGCACTTCCCGTGTGTTTCCTTGCAGAGTTCCAAAGAGGGCCCCGCTCCCGTCTATTACAATAAAACCAAACTTGCTGTCGTCGGAGAGCAGCGCTGTCAGGGCCTGCAACAGAGATGGGGCTGTGAGCAGGGCCTGCCTCACACAGCACAGCCCCAGGGGCTCAGCTCACTGCTGCTCGTGGCCATTTCTGTGGCCATGAAGTGGAGGAGAAGCAGCACATTCAGGAGCTGTGACCATCCCAGTCACTACAGAATCCCAGGATGGTTTGGGTTGGAAGAGACCTTAAAGCTCATCCCATCCCACCCCTGACAGGGCAGGGACACCTTCCACTGTCCCACTGCTCCAATCCTAATGTCCAACTTTGGACATGGAGGGGCAGCCCCAGCTGCTCTGGGCACCCTGTGCCAGCCAGGGAACAATTCCTGCCCAAAATCCCATCCCACGTAACACTGTCAAGAGCACAAAGGAAACTCAAGTTAATTTTGATCCCAATTTCGCAGCTTTGCCACCTCCCCCACCCGAGGTCACAGGCAGGTGTGACAGCAAACCCCTGGAGATGGGCTCAGGAGTGTGCAGGGAAATGGATCCCAGCTCTCTGAGGCTGCCTCACCTCTCTGGCTGGCACAACTGGAGCAGTAATTCTCCTGGCATTCCAGCCAGGAAAGCAGAACTTGCTCAGTTCTTTGTCAGCTCACTTTGTACTCCAAAGCACTGACCCAGCCTCCCTAACACCAGCACTGGTCTGCTGCACCTGCTGACTTCAAGTCCCACAGGCAGAATGATGAAATAAATCTACAGTGGCTGTGGCAAATTCAGCCTTACAGAGCACAAGGAACAGCAGCAATAATTGTCCTGTGCATAACTGGCTGTGAAGAAGGCAGCCAGAACATTTGCTGCAAAATGAAGATATCCTTCAATTTTCCTCCCTCTAAAAAAGGCAGCTGAATATTTCCCATAAGGTCATTTAAGTTGCCCAAGCAAAGCACAGTGCAGTATCAAGGTTTTTGAGCTGATTTTGCCCAAGCACCCAAACTCTGCACTCCTTTCTCAAGGCAATCTCTCAGCTGCTGTTCCCTCAGGGGCTGTCAGAGTGGGCAGAGACATCCAGCACACACACACACTCCTGCTCACTTACACATGCCCAAAAAAGCAATAGCCAGAATCCTCTTTCTGGCTGGCAAAACCACATCAGTAGGATGGGGAACTTGTCAAAACTCCAGATTGCTTGAAGTCACCAGTTTAACACTGCAAGTGATGGTGCTGGGTTAGTGCACGGGACCTCGAGCTGCCTGCAGGGCTGTCAGCTTGATTATTGGGCTGAACTGGAAGGATAAAACCCAGCACTCATCCTCTTCCAAAATCCACACAAACCAGCCTGCAGCTCTCAAGCTTAGAAGAAACAGAGGCTAAGGTTTAATGGAATCTCCTGGCCAAAGTAAATATTCTGTATTAATTCCTCAGCAGTGGGATGAATGAGAGGAGGAAGTGGCATATTACACTGCAATCTATTTAACTGGAACAGAGCCAAGCAAAACGTGGGACTAGAATGAATTCTCCATCCAAGGTATCAAAGTAAGTCATGGTAAATCCCACCCCTCAGACACACAGGGGCTCACAGCCCCCTGGGGGAGTCACTTCAGCTTCACACAGGCAATAAAATACCAGAGGAAATCTTATCAGATGCTCTTGCCAGGCAGCACATGACCACAGTGCTGATGTTCTTGATTTGCTCTTATTTACACAGTCCCAATGATCAGTGATGCCCTGGTCAGCTCTGGCAGCAATTGTTTGACCTGTCAAGCACCAAGAAGGGAATATTGCCTTTGCTCTGCTCCTTCAGCCTGGACTGGGTTTCCCTCTGCAGCTGCAGCCCAGAGGTGAAGATCAGCTCCCCCTCCTGCCCCTTCCCAGCCCCAGTTTCCCAGGAAAGCTGGGGTGCCCTGGCTGGCAGCTCAGGTTCAAGGCTCTGCAGCAGAGCTCAGAGCTGCCAGCAGCGCCGGCTGAGTGCAGTGCAGGCAATCCCCAGGAAAAGAACCCCAGAGGCAGGAAAGAGCTCAGAGCCCTGCAGGCAGGGATCCCACCCTCTGCAGCAGCACTTCCAAATTCCCCTCAGGCCAGTGCCACTCGTGGTGAGCAGTGCCACACACCAGCACCAGTGGATCTGCAGCTGCTCCTGGGAACAGCCTGCTGGGCACTTCTCTATTGAATCAGTGCCCTGAGGCAGCAGCTGCAGGGGACACCACATGAATCCATCTCCTGACAGGGCAGGAGGAAACACAGCACGCTCCCAGTGCCACAGCAGCAGGGACTAACACCTCCCTGCCCTGGCATCCTGGCTGGCTGCTCAGCTCTCTGATTTCCTCTTGCTTTCACTCGTCTGTGGACACAGGGACCCAGCAGAACTCCAGACCTGTGTCAGTGCACAGTTTTTTATTCCTGGCAGGTCAAAGGCGTGTTGGGATTTCACAGTTTGTCAGGAGACACAGTAGTAGGGATGGAGCCACCTTTCCCTGCTGTATTCCTGCCCTCTGGAAGCCACTTATGGATCACATCTCCACAGACCCCAGCAGAACTACTGGGGGGGCCTGCCAAGTCCATGTCACACGGGTTTGAAAACAGGCAATTAAGTCTCAGGCCACACATTTATCATGGGGAACATCAAGGACACGAGGGGCACTGCAAACACTGAGACCTCTGCACCTGCCAGAGCCAAAACAGCCTCAGAGACAATACCCTGACTGCTGTAATCCACATTTCTTTCAATATGCCTCAAACCATTCATTTAACTTAATTAGATGTTGGATCAAAATAAGCCCACTTCCCCCCAGACAGATTAGGCACATGCCAGTTCTCCATCAAGGCTCTCAGTTAACACATCTGATAGCAAGACTGGCAACACCGATATTATCTTGGCAGTATTTTAAAGCCTGACTTGCAATAATATCCATGGGCCTCCGTGGTTAAGAAAAACCATCCCTCCTCCCGTTACACAGAGGAGCTGCTGCCTGTGGGTTACACAAACTCAGGGTGGGAGGAGATGGCATTCCCCACCTCTGGCCAGTCCCAAGCCATCCAGTGGTCACCCCAGGGCCTGTTCCTGCTGCTCTCCAGGCTCAAGCCCAGCCAGGCTGTGCCCAGAGCTTGGCTCCTGCAAGGCAGAGTCCTTACCTCCGTGTGGAATTTGTTGTCACACAAATACAACGATGTATTGATTGGTTTGAAAGGTTCAAAGTCAATGTTGACTTTCTTCTCTTTTCCTTCTTCTGTCACAATTGTTCCACAGTAAACAACCAGACCATTTGGAGGTACTACAAATGACACAATGCAGGTTTAGATCACTAAGGAATGTGGCAAGCTGCACCCACAAAAACTGACTGCCAGCCCTTGAGACTCGTAGCAGAATTGAAATTCAAGTTCCCTAACTTTTCATTTTCCCTTTTCCCCACCTCACTCCCTCCCAGGCCTCTACAATGGCAAACAAGCTCATGCACCTGCCTGTTAAACCCATGGGTTTGCAAGCTCAGAGCACCCAGAGAAAGGCAGAGCAGCCCCTGAAGCTCTGCTGGTCCCCACACAGGGATCTGCAGTGACCAGGGAAGGCCACAGGCCAGTGCAGTCACACTGAACTCTTCCAGAGCTGATCTGACACAGCTTGGCTCTGCTCCCCCCAAAATGATGGCAGCTGCTCAATGCCATGCAGAAGGCACACAGAAGTTTCTGCTGGACAGAAAATGACTACTTTCATACAAATGAGCTATTGCAGAATATCCAGCTCTTCGGTCTGGCCAAGTTTAGCACAGTCAGCACTAAGAATGGAATCATGACCCCACTCTGTGAAGCCAAGGACCACCTTACTATTCCAGTCCCAAAGTCCACCCCTGAAGTAGCCATCCAAGGGCAACATACCTGGAATATCAGTGCAAAACAGCAGCACAGGCCAACAGATTTGATTAGCAGAAAACTGCATAGTGCAGGAACTTAAGGCTGCTTCCAAGAAAGGGAAGTGTGCCAGCATCCATACAAGCTAGAAGTTACCTTTGTTATAGAGTTTCAGTCTTTGCTGTACAGATGTGATGGCTCCCAGAACTGAAAGGCGATTCACTCTTGACTTTATGTTGGAGGCAGTGCCAAACTCGTCCGCTAACATTTTTGCCACTCGTGAGATCTGGTCTTTGGGGGGAATGATCAACGAGATCATGCTGGTACCATTGCTGGGGAGGGAAAACAGGGATGTGAGCAGGCAGCAGAGCAACAGGCACCCTCACACACACCCCATGGACAGTCCTCTCCTCCCTCCCCAAGGTGCTTCTCCACTGTTACTGCCGTAATTCCCTTCTGCTGTGACATTCCTAATTCCTTCAACAGTGGGAGAGAAAAGGAAACAAAACAAATCAGGCTCTTCTTCAGTGCTCAGCCTCCCCCAAGCAAGCCCTCCAGAAGCTGCCTGTGTACTCTGGGTACTGCTCTGGGAAGAAAGGACGCATGTACAGACCAGGGGCTGTGCGCACAAGGACTGGAAGCAGCTCCCAGCAGAGATTATTTAAAACAATGCAGCCACATACTTCCAGGACATCTTAGAGCCCACTCCATTTGTTCTCAGACAGCTGGAACACTAAGCAGCCCAAGTGCTGTCTTAACACGTTGTTTTCCTCAGATTAATGCAGAAAAGTGAACTGGAAGGATCCCTTTGTCACGGTGAGTCTTTCCTGCTTTCCCACTATCACTTTTCTCCCCAGAGCAGCTCATCAGCTCTGGCAGCTGCTTCAACTAAACTGTGCTGAGCACACACTGCTGCTTCACCAGCACCAACCCCAGGCACAGAGTCAGGAGATAAGACCCCACAAATCACAGAACAGGCTTAAATTAAAGGAAAATAAGTTTGATATTCGTTTTTCCAAGGGCTTTGGGGTGGGTCCTGCAGAAATCTTAATCCCCAAAGCTGCCTCGTGGTTCAAATCCACCCAAAGCCAAAAGGAAAACTGGGCAAGTTCCCATCTGCCTTCCAGCAGGTACCTCCCATTTGCCATTGAAGTATCCCAGATGTCTGAAGTGCTGCCTCTGCATTGTCTCAGATTTAACCCAGACCTCATGCTTCCCATTAGAGTAATGGCATCAAAATCAAATCCCTCATCCTATCCTCCAGCCCTCTCAAGGGCAAAGCAGCTAAGCTCTGTGAAAAAGCCTCTTCTCAGGATTCTGAGTCAGAGAGCCAACAAAGTGCTTTTCAGACATCAAACCCCAGGGTTTTGCTCTTTTACATTTCTTCTGGGAGGAGGAGCCCAGCCCAGCCCCTGCTCGCTGCTGTTCCAGGCTGTCACACACCAGAGTCCTGTGAAGTGTTTGGGCTACAGAGGCAGCAGGGAAGTGCTTTAAAAAGCATCACTTCATTAGCCTCTTTACACAAGTTGTACAGCCCTCTCCCAAAGATCCTCAATCCAGGCCAAGTTGAAACAGAGGCTGGTAGGTCAAATAAGTCCCTGACCTTAAAGACAACCAATTGGTTTTAATATCCCAGCTCCCCATACACAGCAATCAAAGTCACAAAGCCACTCTGGCCCGTGTCATTCCCAGGAGGAGCTCTGAGCCATGCTGGCAGCTCTCAGGCTTGCAGGTCACCCCAGCCAAGCATGCTCCACATCCCACTCAATTAAAGTGTCACCCACCCCAGTGACAGGCACCAGCCTTAGGGACAGATAATGGCTATCACTGCCAGCAGGCTCCTTTAAGCAGGAGGCTGATCAGAATGAAAGCAACTCTTCCCCACTTCTCAAAGTAGCTCTCCTGAGTTATCTCCTCCTCTGAAAGAACTTCCCAGAGATCAGCAAGCTCTGCCCATCACACCCAAGTTCCTGGGACAGTGGGACTGCTGTGCCCCTTGGGCACTCCATGGCACTCCTGCTAGGAAGAGATTGCAGACAATTGATCTTGAATTGAGGACAGAAGGGAAAAAAGAAGCAGGGACGAGTCCTGGCACAAGCTGCCTGGAAGAAGAGCTCAATCCCTCCCCTACAAACTCCTTACAGGAATTTGCAGAGAGCAGGAAGGTCCCCCCAAGCCTCCTTTCCTCCAAGCTGAGCCTCACAGGACTGACTCTGCAGAGCCTTCCCCAGCTTGGTGCACAGCAAGAAGGAAGGCTGGGTGAGCACTCCCAGGAGCAATTCCTCACTGAGAAGTCATTTGGAAATCTCCCTTCAGTTTTTGAATGTGAGCCACCCCTCAGGTGCCAGCCCCTGGCCTTGTGCTGTGTTCCACTGCCCCACAAACACTGGTGCCAGCACTGAGCACCCACTGGATCCCACTGGGGCTGCTCATCCCACACACAGCACCTCATCCATCAGGCAGGGTCACAGCCCTGCTCCTCAGGAACCCACCCGAGCTACCACAGCTGCCTTCACTAGCCCTGGTGATTTATTTCTGCAAACAAGCAAATGAAAGGGGTCTCAGAGGATGCACTCCCCCTCATTTACATCTTCAACTAGCTCAGTACAGCACAGCACTGTGCCTGGGCCAGTCCTTCAGCAAATTCCAGTCTGGATTCGTATCCAAAAGCACCTTCCACTACCAACATCAAGTGCACTTCTTGGCTTTGGCATGCTTACCACTATTTACACAGCCAGAGCTATTTCAGGCTCTAACCAATTCCTGCAGAATCCAGCAAAACAGCTGGCATGCAGCTAGCCACAGCAGCAACCTTCCAGGCTGCCTGGAGCACAAGGAGCCAGCCAGCTTGTCACCAATGTCCCCAGACACCGAGCACCCCAAGGGCTCACTAAACAACCAGACTGACACCAGCAAGACACCAGTTGAAGCACCAGCACAGGGTGGCTGCAGAGCTCCCTCCCACGCTGCCAACACCTCCTTATCCAACCGTGCAAGAGCAGCTTTCCTCTCTCAAAGCAAGCTTGTACCTGCCTGTGACCCTAATGCAGCATGGCAGGGTCTAAAAACCCTATGGTGCATCTGCTAAACTCACCCCAAGGAGACAAAATGCAGCAAAGAGTTTCTAAGAAAGCTGCTGTTCAAAAACACTCAGAAAAAAATAGGTTATTCTGCAGAGTAAGGTAATTTTCAAGTCTCCTCTGGGTCTTTGCAGCCTCGACAAGATAAAAAAGGATTTCTGCAAATCCCACCCTGTCCCCTCTGGAGGTGAGGGTTCTGGAGTGCACTTGCCTGGGAAATGAGGTAAGGAACTTCCCCGTAACCATGCTAAGGCCTCCCCAAAGGGGGCACAGCCAAGTGATCTCCTGAGATCCCTGCACTGCTCACAGGGATCACACTGTGCCAGCAGCTGGGTCTGCCCTGCATCACCTCTGAAGGAAGCACAGATCCATGGATCTCAGACTGTGTCCTGATTTCACAGCACTGCTGAGGTTTCCCCTGGCTCAGCACACTCAGGTCCCATCAGAGCACAGCTCCAGGCAGCTGCTGTCCCTGCTCTAACAAAGAGCTGCCAGGGGCATCCTAGGGCAGGATGCTCTGAGATGTTTGCTCTGGAGGGAAGCAGCATCCCAGTGATGCCCTGGCACCGCTCAGGGGGCTGGGCAGAGCAAGCCCTCAGGAGCACAAGGGGTACCAGCCCCCAAGAGCCAAGGACAGCTCAGTGCCAGCTCTGGGGAGGCAGAAGGCTGCACTGCCTGCACTGTGGGCACTGCTCACGGTGCCAGCCCTGCCAGGAACGGGCAATTAGCTCGGATTTATCAGCACCTGCCATGAGCAGCATTAGGGATCTCCAGGAGAGAGGAGGAGGAGGATCAAAGCTCCAACATGCCCACAGCACAGCAGGTGAGCTCCAGCTGTCTCCCACAGCGTGCTAGAGGCTGTTAGAGGGAAGAGGGGAAGCAAAAATAAGCACATTTCACTCTCTGGAGACAGCAAGTTCTTCAGAAAATCAAGGTTTGTGGATAGGACAGCCTTTCTATTATTAAAGCTCCAATGTTACTACAATTGGAATTTCAGACAACTGTGCCACCAACAGCTTTCCCAGACACAGAGAGACCTCAGAGCAAGTGCTGGTAGGTGATGCAAGCGAGTGGCAGTGTGGGCAGTGGAGGCACCACCAACCCAGCCCTGGGAGCTGCAGGGCAGAGT
This sequence comes from Turdus rufiventris, assembly GCA_013186435.1. NCBI lineage: Eukaryota > Metazoa > Chordata > Aves > Passeriformes > Turdidae > Turdus > Turdus rufiventris. The sequence goes on from PYHW01009579.1 coordinate 881,227, forward strand.
TGTGCCACTCCTGCTGCAGGCAGCTGCTGTGGCACCCCAGCAGCAAAGGGGGGATCACCCAGGAGYCCCCCTTGTGCTGTGTKCAGGMCTGAGAGCTGCAGGGGTGGCCCTGAGGACACTGGCACCAGCTGGGTCCCTGTCCCAACCCACACCACACGGTGCCAGGAGCAGGGCCCTGTGCGGACGTGCTCTGTGCCCCAGCACAAGGGAGGCACCAGAGCCAAGAGCACAGAGCAGGCACTGCACCCATCTGGGACAGCCTGCTCTTCGTGCCAGCTGCCAGGGGAGCCTCCTGCTCTGGGGGCCATCTCCACCTGCAGGGCTTTGTCACCAGGCTCTCCTGCCATCACAAGGAACAGCTGAGCAGACCCTCAGACCTTCAGCTGTCCAGGCAGTGATGTGGCACTTTCCAAAAAGGCTCCCAGCACCTCACACAGCCACTGCCACACCCCACAGCAGCAGCAGCCACCACAGCTCCCCCACACCTGGGACACAACCCCCAGCACTCTGAGGAGCAGCAGTCAACCTGTCTCCTGCAATTTGGGCTATGAGCTGGCACGGGAGAGCATTCATTTCACAGCCTGCTATATAAATAACAGCGACTGGCTGCCCTGTGCTATCAGAGGAGACCTGACAAACAGCAGCTGAGCTGCGGCTGCTCCACACTGAAGCATTTCACACTACCAGCACACTGTGGAATGTGGGATACAGAGGCAGGGGAGGGCACTCACTCCCTAGGACTCAAAACAAGCTTGTTTTTACAGGGCACAGCTTCATGGGCATCCTGCTCTCCTCAGGAGCCAGGGGCAGCACCAGGCCTGTGTGTGACTGCCAGAGACTGGCAGGAGCACAGAGCCAACAGCTCCCAGACAATCTGATCCCAGCCACATTCCACAGCCAGGAAGCTTTCTATGAAACAACTGATGCCACACACTGCTCTGAGCCGTGGCTCCCTCCCCAGGTAAGCTCTGCTGCTCTCCAGCAGGACTGTGCACCACTGGGCAGGCACAACACACCCCAAGCTGCCTGGACAGCCAAGGCTACCCAAGCTGTGTGCTGCCTAAAGAGCTCCCTGCACAGCCAGCTGCCAGGCAGGTGCCAGCAATACCTCTGCAGTCCGAGGCAGAACTCCGTCAGGCACATCCCACAGGTGCCAGAGCTGCTTCTGAACCAACACCCACGGTGCTGCAGGCACCTGCAACTTCAGAGGACAGCTCAGGACACAGCCCACAAAATTAGTGATGTGAGCAAAGAGTATTTGAGGGTTTTGCTGCTGTACCTGAGCAGATGTTGAATAGAGAGCTATAAAAAGGAAGTGTCCTTTGGTACAGGCAAGTACTAAATTGCTGGTTTGGGTTCCCTCACAACACCCAGGCCATCAGACACTCCCCTCTCATCCTGCCCTGTGTGCAAGAGCACTGACCTTGCCAGAGGGAAGCTCTGCAATGCTCTTGCAACTTATGAATTATGGCTGTGAAACAAACAGGTCACAGCTGTGCCCTTTAAAGACCTAATGTCTTTTAATAAGACAAAGCTTTCATCAGAAAGTGGCTCAAGTCCACTTGAGATGTCTAGAGAGACAACAGCAGCTGCAAGAGCTGCACAACTTTTCCTGGAAAACCTGCTAGCAAAGAGCAGGGAATGTCAAGAGTGCAGGATCCCTCAGTGCTTCAGAGCCACAGCACCTGGAAGCCAAGGACTGCACAGCCTGTGAGAACATCAGCTGAGTGCTCTGCAATAAACCCAGCCAGCACACCTCACCCTCACTGCTGCTGGAAGCACCAGGGTTTTGTGATGGCTCCAGCAGAAGCAGGTGAAGCCCCCTCAGAGCCCCCACGGGCTCTGAGCACAGCTGGAGCAGGAGAGCAGCACTGCACAGACAACCAGGCAGATCACAGCACTGGGCAGCACCCACAGCTCCTCTGAGCTCTAATGTGGGGCTGAGCCAAAGGCCAGGCAGAACTTTGTACAGCAGGAACCTCACAGGCATCCTGCATTTCATCCCAGCACGCAGAACTCTGGGTCATCTCCCAAACTGACATCAAGTCATTCCTCAAAGGCTTCCACATCACCCAAAGGAGGGTTTGAAGGTATGGAAGGGACCAGTTCCAAAGTAAGGCAGAGTTCACCTCTCTGGAGCCACTGACACCTCTGAAGCAGAGAAAAAGGACAAGATGGGGGCAGGCGGGTATGAGGAGAGGATTTGCAGAGTCAGGAGACCAAGTAATTCATTCTTCAGGAATCCTTTTCAGCATAAGCATTAATTGGAGAAATGGAGGCCTCCCCTCCCCTGAACTGAAGAAACCCCCCAGACACCGAATTCCTCCATCAGTCTCTGAATGCCACCTCTCCCCTGGACAAAGGAAAACCACTTAACTGCACAGTATGAGACCGTGCAGCTATTCCAGCATGGCTCACACAATGCCAGGCTCTTTGCTGCAGCCCTGCTCCAAAGCCCACCACAGCAATCCTGTACAGCAGACACTCAGACTGTCCTGGAAGGGAATCCTGCCCTCCCACCCTCACCCACTGACCTTCTCAGAGAGGAAAGTCCTCCATCAGATGCCAGCCAAGCTCTGAGTGCTGGCCAGGAAGAGAAACACGCAGCCAAACACAAGTGAGCCTCATTTGCTCAGTGCACCCCTGGCTCCAGCAGCCAGGAGAGCTCCCACAGGGAGGCAGCAAATGGCTGCTCAGCAAAGGAGCCGAGGCAGGGCTGGTTGGAGCCCGAGAAGGGTCAGGCCAGGCAGTGCTTCCCTGTGAGCAGCCTGCCAGGAGCTGGCCTCAGCTCCCTCAGTCCCGGGACGCAAAGGAGGTGAGACAAGAATCAGGTCACGGACTTCTGCTCCTCCACACAGCACGGTCTGGCAGCTCTCCTGTGTCTGAGGGTGCACAGGTGGCAGGTGACAGCGAGCCCTTGGTCCCTGGGTCACCACACACCACCTGTCCAGAGGGACACATCAGCAGCTCTGTCCCCAAACCAGCATCGGCTCTGTCCCCAGACCGCGATCGGCTCTGGGATCGGCTCCGTCCCCAAACCAGGGCCAGCTCTGATACTCAGGCCACCACCAGCACCCCCATCCCAAATCAGATGTGCAGCTCCAGAAACACATCCCAGCTTCATCCCAAGCACTGAATCAGCACGAGTGCATTCTGCACACACCACGGAGGTGAATCAATGCCTCTCCAAAATCCTTGGATCAAAGGCAACACCACAAAACATAATTGCACAGGCATGTTTTGAACAGGCCTTATTGGCTGCATCTGACCTCATGCAGAAAGCCCGGATGCCCAATTACTGGGAAGTGGAACAGACATTTCTGCACTTCAGACATTTGTGACTCACTGGGAGGCTCAGTTTTGCCACAGCTCCCCTGCTCTCCCTCCTCCTTCTCCAATTATTAATGCTCCAAGTTTAAAAGACTTGTTGCATTATGCTAATGGCCCATTTGGGTACAAGATGTACACTGGGGGACTGAAACAAATCCAGATTTGCTTATTAAGATGCTAATGCCCCAGAGCTACATGGGAATAGGTGGCTAACAGGAGGGAAAAGAAATCCAGTTGCCACAGAGCCAAAAAAGTCTGTCCTCTTTTGAGGTGCTCGTTCCCATCTCCTACCACGTCATTCCTCAGGGGCTCATTCATTAGCTCGATGTGAATGATGATCTGTGCATGAATCACACTGCTCACTAATGATTCACACAGTTGTAAAAGAGGTACCAGGCTGCTCAACAGCCACGGGCTGTCAGACACTCACTGCAGTTCCGATCTGGAGCCACTTTTCCAACTCAGGTCCTCCTCAGCCACTTGCTAAGTGAGCACTCTCCAAACAGCACTTCCTAATTGCTGCTGTAATTCCAAAGAAACAGGTACAGCAGGCAGGTGAGAGCAGGAAATGTTTTACAACCATTACACTGAGGCAGCCAGCAGGATAGGATGTCAACAACTCTTTGGACATTGTCCCTGGCTCCAGCTGTCTTCCCACCTGGCACAGCTTTCTCAGACCACCACTCTGAGCACCACTGAAACACGAGACACACTGCTTAGTCCTGGGAGGTCTGATCAGCCCTGCTTACATGGAATCCACATGCAGCTTCCAGCCCAGGACTGTGGACATTGGCAGCCTGCAGAGGTCCAACAGAGCAGGGAAATGCTGTGGAAGCAGCTGCTGTACATCCCACGTGGTTTCCCGCCACAGTGCCCTCAGCTCTCCCTCTGCCCTGGACTGCTTCTATTCCAGCCTCTCTGCAAACACCTCCTCCCTCTCCTCACACCACCAGAAGCAAAAGGCAGTATCACCATTATAGCCTTTGCCCCTCAAAATGACCCTCTTTAGGAACTCCCCCTGCCACAGGCAGGATGAGAAAGCACGACCTGGAGGAAGCAATCTGTCTCGGGTAAGAACTTGAACCACAACCTCTTCCCTAAACACTCCACACTGATGGCACATCACCAAGTCAAGGCAGGAAACTCAGGGTCAGTAAAGCTCAATTACTGCAGACCCTCCTCCTCCAGTCCTTGTCCCCCCATGTCTCCCATGTCCCAGTGTGACAGCCCAGCCCAATTCCAGCTGGAGCAGGACATTTCTGCAGACACCAGCTCACAGAGAGATCCTCAAGGCTGTCCCATGACTGGCACTGGCACAGCACAACAGCACTGCAACCTAAATACCACAGCACGAGGTGGAAAGCCAAGAACCACCACTCTGCCCTTCCCAGATGGACCAGCTCACCCAGGCCTGGGGCAAGGCCTCCATCCCACCCCTCATCCTAAGGTGAAAGCTACAGAAACAGCTCCTGTACCAACAGTTAAACTACCCAGAGCTCAGATCCGGGGCACAGCCACAGTGACAAACAGATCCTGATGAAGGAGGCAGGGAGAGCTCTGCTGCCAGGCTGGGAGCAGGGCAGGGAGGGGGTTCTGGACTCACACATCCCTGGAGTGCAGGCAGACACCAGCCAGTGCTGACAGATCTCACCAAATGCTCCTCCTGCTGTATGACCCCCTGAGCCAAGAGAGTTGCTCTGCTGCCTGCCTGGCCATGCTGCTGGTGTCACACTGGAGCACACCTAAATCTTCTGGGCTTGTCTTGGATGGAGCAGGACAATCCACACTGGAGTAAACTCAGCTGTGATACTGTCCCACAGCTATCCCAGCACAACTCCAGCCTTAGCACCACCAGCAGAACACTCCATCCACAGCAGAGTGCTGCAGGAGCTCTGCCCAATTCAGGAGGGAAACACAGCGTGAGAGAACCCCAGCATCACGGTATCCCAGGACTGTGTTCAAAAGGAACTGGGAAAAGGCAAAGCTGTACAGGACATCATGTCACTGACCCAGCCATGCCCTGACTGCCCCCCAGCACAGGAGCTGCCCACAGTGGTGCTAGCTCACAGCCAGGTGGGCTCTCAGGCCTCTTGTGCAGAAGCCCACCATCCCCACAGTGGAACAGGTCAAGAATACCTTGTTCCCAGAAGTGCACTTATTCCCTAGCATATCTGAGCCCTGCCAAGCTGCCTGCTCTCAGAGCAGCACCATCCCAGAACCGGGTGTGGAGAGGCACAGCCTCCCGCTCCTGTTCCACAAGGTTGGGAAACAGCAGCAGCTTGTGGCTAACTCCAAGGCTGGGCTTTTCCCTCAGGACCAGCAAGACTCCAGACAGACAGCAGGAGAACCCATCTGTAAGTGATGCTGGGCAAATCTTTTGTGTCTAAGCAACAGGTGAGCTCGTCCACCCTCATGCAGAACTATATTTCATTTCCCAGGAATTCAAGCACAACTATGTCTCCCATTGCAGAATTCTCACGTATTTTCAGGTCTCTGTCCTTTGTGTTGACTTCATTTCTCTCAGTTTTTATTTCTCCCATATAGTAGATTGAAGTCTCAGCATGGCAGAATCCAAACCCAGGCAGGAACTGCAACACTTTGCTTTCCTCCCAAGGCTCTGGAGACACCAAGATGTCCCCTTCTCTTGCCATTTCTCCCTCCTCCAGCTTTGAAACATTTCTTCCAGTTACAACCAGAGTAAGTTACTTGTTCAGACTTCATTTCTGCATTTGTCCTGTTTGACCCACCTTCCAGAGCACGTAATCTGCAAAAATACTCTTCCACACACCAGCCTCAGCTGCGTTTGCAGTCAGTGCCTTCAGAGACACCTCCATCTTCACCTCCTCTTTTCCTGTTTTAGTGAAATAACCAACAGTAAAATAACCTGCTCCCAACAGAGCAAGCTCAGGACAGGGGAGATGTCTCCAGGCAGCTGGCTCCTCAAGGTTTCCCATTGTAAGGGAGCTCCACACCCTGCACCAGCTGCACTCTCACCCTGGGTCTGGAAGCCCATCTGGCCAGGGAGGTGTCAGAACCATTTCTAAGATGTGGAGAAGTTTCCAAACATGATTCCAGTGTGACATCTCAGGTCCTCTCCCAGCAAAGAGACTGCTTGCTGTTGCTGATACTTGATTTTGCCAAGCATTTACAGCTTAGATTAGCAGAAAACCCTGCCCATAGCCCAGCTAACTATTCAGAACTGCAGAGAGCAAAGGAACAAAGAGGGATTGTCAGTGTAGCACTGACACTGGAAAACTGCATGAAGCAACAGCAGAAAAGCCCCGAGAGAGAGGATAAAGGAAAACACAGTGGCTAATGCTGCTTCTACTTGGGCTGCTGCAGCCCACAGAGAGAGACACAGCTGCAGCTTCTGGGGGGCCCAGTGTTTCCCCAAACCTGTTCTACAGAACTGAGCTGGGGACTCAAAGCAGATTGAATCCCTCAGTAGGGAAGAATAGAGATGTCTGATGAAAGTCTGAGTGTTCCAAGCTCTCAGAGATGAATGACAAGGTTAAACTTCTGCCAAGGCCACAACTGGCTCATCAGCAGCCTTTTACTCTCATCTTCTTCTTGCCACAAAGGTTAATTGCCTACAGTGCTGAACTGGCCCCTCTGCTCCTCCTGACACCCTGTGCAGAGCCCAGCTACCCCCCCTCAACCTCATATGAAATACCAACTCAGCCACTCCGTCCAGGATCACACAGTCTGCAACTCAGCTTTGGAGAGCTGGAAGGAAATAACTTCTGATTTAGGAAGCAAGGCACAGATAACAGATCCTTCTAGCCCTGTCAGCAGAGACACGGTTTTGAGGTGGGGTTGGGGAGTTAAAAATCACTTTTCTTTGTTTTGAATTGACAGATTCTTTCTATAGAGATCAGTGAGAAAGTCAGCTTTGCTTAGCAGGGCTGGGGAAATAACACGGAGCATTCCTGCTAGGAATTACCTGCAGGTCTGAGAGGCACACCTACCCCTGCTGGCCTCCAGCTGATCAGCTTCTGGGAAAGCTGAGGTTTTAATCTTTCCCCTGGGTGCTCTGACCAAGCACTGCCCCGTTCCTCATCAATCCCATGAAAGCATTTCCTCGCTCTCCTGCTCACTTGACTTTTGCTAACACCCTGCACACTCCACTGAGATTTTACCAGAAGAGCTGGATCGGAGCAGAGGTGCCCCAACCACCACATGCCAAGGGAATGTCTGACTCCAGCTTCCTCCATTTCCCTCCCTTTGATCCCTGCAGGAACAGCACACGAAACTGGGACACTGCTGCTGGGTCACTAATGGAGCACATGAGTAAGGAAGGTGGGGATGCCAGCGAGGCCCTGGCCCTCCACACCACCCTGCTGCGAGGCTTTGCCCCCCGACCCACCCCAGAACAGGTCTTCCTACTCCCCAGGAAGGGGAAGTGACTCTTCCCAAGGCAGGAAAAGCCAGTTCCACTGCCTCACACCTCCTGTGCTGGGGAGCCTGAGCCAGCTGGGGGCTGAGGCTGCTGCACCTCTTCTCCTTACTGGACCCAAAGCAGGATAATTTTGGCTGGGACTCCCTGAAGACACTGAACCAGCATCACCTTCCTCGGAAAAGACCTGCTGGCACCACCCCACCTTCCTCAGAAGCTGGTTTAGCAGCTGGCACAGATTAAATGAAGGGAGATGTGCTGGATCCAGGGGGCACAGCTAAACCCCTACAGGAGCTGACTGTGACAGCTCTGCTGCACAGCAGAGCTGTTCAGGGACCACTGCAAGAGGGGAGACAAGGCAGACACCTGGCTGTGCCTCAGGAATCCAATACCCAAAGGAGACACCTGCCCTTCAGCCTCCTCCAACACCTGCTGGAACCTTCCCTGCAACACTCATCTATCCCAAACCCCGCCAGAGCTGACACTGAACTGGGCACAGTTGGAACCAGGGAGACACAACTCCAACTTACATTTCCAAAACCCACCCAGGCTCCCTCAGTGCTCTTGCACAGAGCTATGTCACAAGTTCCAGTGGATGCCTGGAGCTTCCCAAGCTCTTTCAGCTTCCTGGGACCCCCCCTGAGCACAGCCTATGCTGCCCACACCATGCACAGGCACAGCTCTGTGATCAGCTGGGGCAGCCAAAGTCCACTGTGCCACAGGAAGGGCGGCCCAGGGTCCCCAGTCCCTTCTCCCACCCGCCATCTCTGCACAGCCTCCCCATAAATCAGAGTAAAATACATTTAGAGTGACCTGTGGCTCGGGCTCCCCTCCTGCCTGGGTTAGTTTTCAGCTGAACGGCTCCACGGGCTGACCCTACACACAGAACAAGCACCAGCACTACAAAGGACATGGCAGGACAGCAGCTCGGCCTCTGCCAGCTCTTCCCAGGCTTTTGAGGGGACACAGAACAATGCCAGTGCTGCCCCAACTACAGCAACACCTGCTCAGGTGAGCCTGTGGAAACTGGAGCCGCAAGGGTGGCTAAGGAGTGACCCTTCATTTTAATTTTATCAGCTTGTCTGCCGAGACACACTTTCTTTGCTATTTCACAGCCCAAGAACCTTGAGGTCCCACAATTCCTCGAGCCCAGCTGATGGAAGCAGCCAGTGCCAGGCTGCCCTCCCAAACAGGCACCTCTGGCCTGGGGCAGGCTGCACGAACAGACATTCTTGGGGGGGGGAGCAAAAAAAAAATTAAAGTGCAAGTATTTAAGTGGCATCAGAGACTTTAAACTTTCCACTGTCCAAACTTTGGAAGAGCTTGCTTTCAGGGAAATGGAGCCGAGCACCTTGGCTGGGAGGGGAAGCGGTGAGAAAGATCAAATAACTGTCAGTAAGGAAAGCACCGAATAAGCGCTGCCTCAGCCCCTGCCTCCCTGCCCTTGCCCCGCCGCCCTCCCTGCCCGGCCGGTCCCGTGGGAGAAGCCCAAGGCTGCACGGGGGACAGAGGAGCTTCTCCTCCGGCTGGAATCCGCCTTCCGCCGGTGCCAGCTGGCACGGGCCGGCCGGACGGGCCGGCAGCGGGGCGGGCAGCGGGGACACGCACCTGTGCCACCCCCGCCGGGGCCGGGGGGAGCCGCCCCGCCCGGGCCGGCTGCGGG
>PYHW01009579.1:891153-912628 GCA_013186435.1 Turdus rufiventris
CCCCGCCGCTCGGTGCCCGCTCCCCCCGGCGCGCGGCGCTGACGTCGCACGCGGTGCTCGCGCTCCCCCGCGCCGCGCACCATGTGTTGCAATCGCCTCACATGGGGGCCCTTGACGTCACTTCCGGGGGGAGCCGGCAGCGGGGCGCCGCGCCATTGGCCGCCGCCCCTCCCCGCGCGCGCGCGCGGGGCACTGTGGGGCGGGTAGTCCGGCGGCCGCCCGGAGGGGCGGGGCGGGNCTGCGCGGAACGGCCCGCGCGCGCTTCAAGGGCCCGTGAGGGGCGGCGGGGCCGGGGCGGGGCCGGACTGAGAGCACCGGGCGGGACCGGCGCCGGGGCGGACTGAGGGCACCGGGCCAGCCCTGGGCACGGACACTGCCCAGCCCCTCTGCACAGCCCGCTCGGGGCTGGCCATGCCGCCCTCGTGGCAATCGGCGTCTCCTGGCGGCTTTGTGGCACCCGAGAACTCGCTTTACCCAGCCCTGTCATGGACGGACCCGTTAATCAACGCCCAGTGCTGACCCTGGGGGACACCGCTCGGGAGAGGCCTCCGAGCCGCCCCAGCGTCGCTTCATCCAGCTCACACCGCCCGGCTCTGTCCCTGAGATCCCATCAGTGTCAGAGCCCTGCTGAAGCCAGGAGAGACAAGGGCCAGCACTGTCCCTCATCCATCCACGGCTGTTCCATTGTGGGAGGCAAGCACGTGGGCCAGGAACCGACTTTCTTTTAAGGAACCCACATTGTCTTCCTAATAGCACTCTCAACCACCGCTGTGGCAGAACAAAAACCATCCTTTCCTCCCCCCACTACTTGAGCTGGCAGGACAGAGCAGCTCCAAACTCAATTTTCGTTCCAGTTGTAGAAATACAGAGGCAGAGATGGGGAAAAGGAGACAGACACAGTGATGCAGCTCCTTGGGAAGCCTGGGCTCCTGGCAGTTTAAGGCTAAGCCCAAGCACACTGTGCTCAAAGGTGAAGTCCCACTGCTACTGCAGTCACAGGACTGAGGACACCTGGTGAGAGCAGCATTGACGCTCTCAGAAGTCTCAACCTGACACCAAAAACCTCATTTTTGCCTGTGAAAAAAGCACAAGCCCCAAAAAGTCACAGCTGCTTGGCTGTTCCCTCTGCAGCTCTCAGGCAGTGATGTGCTCATGTTCTCCATCAAAGGCCAGGAGACCAGGAACTCCATGTTGGACACTTTTCTGCTTTTATTTTAAAAAAATCCAGAATGGATCCAGTAACAGTTTTATTATCCAGGAAGTTGTTTTACCATAAGCAGAGAACAGACACAGGATGGAGCAGAAGGCTCAGACAAGCAAAGTACTGAACTTCCACACAGCCTCTTTTTTAAGAAATAATGTTACAGCTGAGTTTGAAGTAGCCCCTTTCCTTCAGAACAAGGGTAGCAGCCTAGCTCAGGGTTAAATGGTCTCTAGAAATGTCTCCAGCCTTGCCCTGCTGCTCACAGGCCTGCACCTGCTCCCAGCTCCTCAGGGAGGGGCCATGCAGGCCCTTTTCTCCTCCCCATTCCCAGACAGCTTCCATCTCCACCCTCCAATTTCGTGACATGGTTTCCAAAAGCTCGGATCTCGGGTTTACTACACCATTGTGTCAAGTATTGAATGATCAGCCAGTCCCCAGGTGCTCAGGGGAACACGCCAGGGCCAAACTCCTAACTTTGTCTGGCATGAATTAACTTTCATCAAGTGACAATTTATCTAGCAGACACATCACTAAGTTTATACATTGAAGAATTTTATATATAGAATACTGCAAAAACACAGTAAGTCTGAATTCTGCCCCTTGCTGCTCAGGAAGGTCCCTTCTCTCCCAAGCATCAAGAAAATCGACCTCTTCATCATTCTCTCGTCAAGGCAAGACAGAGACTCCTTATTGCTTCTCCTCCTTCTGATCTCCTGCACTTCCAGAACTCTCTCTCTCCGAGGCCATCTGTGAACAAACAGGTTTATTACTTGTGGTAACAACAAACTGCTCCTGGCCATTTTTCCCTGGCTGGCAGCTCAGGTCAGTGAAGGAGCAATGTCCACTGAGAAGGGAAATCATGTCTGCCTGAGCTCTGAGAGGGAGCAAACCCTCTTCCTGTGACTCCCCAGAGGATGTGACAGGCTGACAGTGCAGCACTGAGGGCTTGGTCTGCCATCAGGAAAGCAGCTGGCCCCAGCAAGGACAGCTCAGCACCAAGGTCACACCTGGCACTGTGCCACTGCTGTGCCAGGACTGCTCCCTGCTCAGGCTGGCACACTTCTCCACTGGGAAGGAGGTGGAGAAGAAAAGCTCAGTGGCCTTTGCTGTGGCTTTAGGCACACTGAACATGAATGTGTTGTACAACCACCCTGAAGTAAGTTCAGGAGTTAGTGCCTGAAGGAGTGAATTAAGGGGAAAGCCCTGTCCTTGCTCTTCTGCATGCTCCTTACCAGGAGCTCCCCCTTTCCCATAGAATAACAAACACCCAGCCTGGAAGCATGGCCAGGATTTCAGGCCTTCAACTCTCCCTGACCTTCCACATCTGCCTCTGAGCTGCAGAGCTGCACAGAGGCTCAGCAGCACCTCCCACCCAAGAGCTCACTGTCCTGACCCCCTCCCAGCCCAGCTCTCACCTGCAGTTCAGTGTCCTGAACTCCCTCTCCCCATGTGAGCATCTGAAAGTGAACTGACCATGCACCTACCTTCTTGTATGCCATCTCAAAGAGCTTCAGGGAAGCCTGCTGCAGGCTGGTTGCTGCCTGCCTGATGTTCTCTCCTGTTTCACTGTCTTTACGAGCCAGGAGTTCTCTCATTTTAGCAATTTCTTCCTTTAATTTGTTGCACTGCAAAAAAGACACAAAGGTGAAATGCTGCACTCAGTTCATTGTTAATCTCCATCCTGTCATTTCACCACCTGCTGGCCACAGCAAAACTCCCTTTTAGTGCCAGAAGCCATGAAGTGAAGCCTCAAAGTGAGTCTGCAGGCCTAGGACTGTGCCCAGCTCCCAGTGGGCACCTGTCCACTCCACTGCCAGCGTCCCAGTTGGCATTAACAGGGCCCTGTTTGCTGTCTGGGCAGAGGTGCCAAGGACAGAGCCCTGCAGGGCCTGACAGCTGGCCAAGGCTGTGCTCTGTGCCTGGCACAGCTCACCTGGCACAGCCACGCCAGGGCAGGGCACAGCACGCTGGTCCCATGGAGCTGAAGGTGAGCAGGGCTCAGTCCCTGCGCTGCCCCTGGAGCAGCAGCTCAGAGCAGAGCCTGCAGCCATCTGCCAGCCCCTGCCAGGCTGGCACTGCCTCCTTCCCTGCTGGGGAGGGCTCCTGGGCACGGCTCCCATCACAGACATGGGCACAGGGACAGGGAGTGATAGCCACCAGCAGCACCCAGCCAGCACAGGCTGCCCCCCTACCAGGGAATCACAGGGAGCAGTCCCTGCAGAGAACTGAGATTTAGGTTTTGTGCTCCTCAGACAGGAAACTCTTTAATCTCACAGAATTCCAAACAAAGAGCCAGCCAGTATCACAGAATCCCAGAATGGTTTGCGTGGGAAGGGACTCTAAAGATCATCTCATTCCATCCCCTGCCATGGCCACTTAACCAAGTTGTTCCAACCCTGTCCAACCTGGCCTTGGACACTGCCAGGGATCCAGGGGCCTGCCTGCCCTCACAGGGAGGAATTCTGCCCAATATCTATCCATCCCTGCCCCTTGTCCTGTCCCCATCTGCTGGCACAGAAACAGCCTTTAACTGACCCCAGGCTGCTACCAACAAACTGCAATTGAATTCCCTCAGACACCTCAGAGCCCCCAGGAGCCCTTCAATTCTGCTTCCCAGAGCTGTTAAACTGGTAACTGGGCACACTCTTGTAATCTTGGCTTTTGAAATTCACAATGCAGTGCCTTAGAGTGGTGTGAAAAGCACTCTAGGATATTAACTATCCATTTCATTTCTAAGACAGAAAAGTCTGAGTTAAGTGGGCGCTGATTTTTATTGCCCCCAGGCCCTTGGGTGCTGTGCATGCACTGCCAGCACAGCACAGCAGCTCTGCCTCTGTCCCTGCTAACAAGGGCAGGCACTGCCACAGTCTCCAGCCTTGGAGCAAAGCCCCCCTGTGAGGAGCCAGTCCTTATCACAGCCCTGCAAGGCCACACCAAGGCCACAGCTCTGTCAGACACCTCTGAGCAGCAGCTTCCCAGCCTCAGAGACACTGACCCTGCACTCTGCAATAGGTTATTGACCAGCCCAACCCAAACCCTGCTCCCCTGAGGATGCCTGCCCATCCTGCACTTGGCCACACTCACCCCAGAGGTGCAGGGCTGTGCCAGCTCCAGCCAGCATGGAACACGGTCTGAGCTGGAGGCACTGGCCACAGCCAGCTGGAGTTAGGTGGGAATGTGAGCAATGGTTAAGTGAGGAGTTTTCAGCACCCCAGGATCAGGAACCACCTACCTCATCTGCTGGCAGCTGATCCTTGAACTCTTCCATCTTGGACTCGGTGTCGTGGATGATGCCCTCAGCCATGTTCACGGCCTCCACCCGTTCCTGGGGACACAGCTCATCAGGGCTGCTGCCCATACCACTGCTGGCACACATGGTGCCATTTCATTCATGCCCCAAACTACTGAGCTCCACTCAAGGTCTTTTTGAATGAAGAAACGCACACAAACCATTTCCAGGTGTACTGTGGCCCCACAGGGCCCTGAGAGGAGTCTTTGCCAGCCAGCCCTCAGCTTTCACCCACAGTCACTCCGCTCAACCACAGGGGACCAATGCTGGCACATGGGAAAGGACACCTCAGGGACTGCACAGCACACTCTACTCACTGGGAAAGCAGAGAGTAGCCTGAATATTCAGCAACAGGGGCACTAGAGCCAACTCAAACACTGGGCGATTTCACTCATGGTCCCTTATTACAAAAACTCCCATTTATCTATTCCTGATGCTTTCATAGCAGGAAAACCAGGACCAGAAAAGTGCAAGGAGGCAATTTTGAAAACTACAGTTATACAAGTCAAGAGAAGCGTTAGTTCAAATAACCTGATCACCTTGCTCTGTGAGCTCACTGGGCAGGGGTGAGTCCCACCTCAGGATTACAGCAGAGAGGAGCTTATCCAGCAATTTAAGTTACAAAGGCAGCAGTAGAGTTTTCAGTGCAGCCTCTTGAGATGCCAGACCTGCCCCCACACTCCCTAGCCATGATGAGGTTATTCAAACAGGTCTTTGAAGGCTCTTCAGCTAAACCACAAATGCCCAGCAGCCACTGCTTGGTGGCTTTAGAGGTTCTGTGGCCAGGCAGTGCTGCTTCCTGGGGATTTATTCCAAGCCTGCTCCCCTTCAGTCCTCTGATCCCTTCCCTACAGCACTGCCTGGACACCTGAGAGGCTCCTGCAGACTGAAGGACACAAAGTGCATCCACTCCATGTGCCAGTTCCAGCAATCACTAAACAGGCTGGTGCCACATCCCAGAGTCAGCCTGTGCTGTGTCTGCTTAAAAATCAATGCTCTATATTTAGTTGCATAATTCATTAGTACTACCCTCATTAAACCAATTAGTTCCAACCATTAATCCTCAGTGTATCATAGGTTCAGTCACTCCTCCATGGCAAGCCCAGCAAGGGTTTGCATCACCTCCTCCTGGCCAGCACTGCTCCCATGGACACAGCACTGCAGGTGCCAAGGGGACAGTGAGGAGCAGTGATGACAAAAGCCCCCAGCAGAGCTGCAGAGCTGTTTGCAGGAGCAGCAGGCAGGTGGGTTTGCTCACTGCTGCCTCATGGCCCAGCGTCTCCTCAGAGAGCACTAAAGTGCTGTCACACACGGAGAGGCACCCAGCCCCAAGACCCAAACACCTCCCTGCAGCCCCAGAGGGTCAGCTGTGTAAGGAAAGGAGCAGATGGCTGGTAAGAGGTGACAGACAGCCCAGAGTCCCCAGGGCTGGGCCCAGCTCAGAGTGGTGGCAGCAGCAGGGCTGTGCTCCCTGCAGGTGCCAGCCCCGGTACCTTTCTCCGCCTGTCCTCCTCCGCGTACTTCTCGGCGTTCTTCACCATGTTCTCAATCTCATCCTTGCTGAGGCCACCAGAGGACTGGATAACAACTGCAGCACAGAGAAGCATGAATAAAGGATCTGCTCTCACTTGGAGGAGAGCATTATTCCCCAGCCTAACAGCAGCCTTGCTCACAGATTCTGTGCCCAGGGAGGCCCCGTGGGCAGGACAAACACTGTGACACTTCCAAGAGCCACTGATGCTGCAGGCCACTCATCTCCTGGATCTGCAACTCACAGCTGTGCCACACACTCCCTGCCTGCTGGTCTGCAAGTCACTCTGGCCAGTCTTCAGTTAATCCTCCTGGAAAGTGAGGGTGTACCAAAGTCCCCAAACCAAAGGAGCAACCCAGATTAGAACCACAGAACTAAAAAAAGTCCGAACTAAAACCCCTCAAACAAACCAACAAAAAGATCCCAAGAGAAGGAATGGTTTCACCAAAGATTCCTTTCCCTGTCAGAAAGCAGCCCAGGTTTGGTGGCAGGCTAAGACAACATTCCCCACCCAGCTCCTCACATTACCCTTAGTAAGGAAATGGAGCATGACTATGGCAAGCTCTTACACGTCCCCTCCTTGGTCTTTTCTTTCTATTATTGTCAAAGTCATAGTCTAGATTCAGGCTTTACTGCAGGAATTATCCTGGATATCTCAATGTCCATAAAAGTGCATGCTACAATCACCATTTAAAGCAATTTTCTGTGGAATATTTGTCAGTGGTACAAATCCCTGAACAAAGACACACACAGAAGTGGGATGAGCAATTCAGCTTTGTAATTAGGACCACATCAATCACAGGTAGCCAGCTAAAAGAAATTCTGGTTGCCCATCTCCAGAAGCAGCAGAAGGCTGCCACACATCCAAAATGTCCAAGGAAATCCAAGTAACAAGCAGAGTGGTTTTGGTGCTCAACTGCTACCAAAAAGCCAAGCAGTGAGATTAAAAGCAGCACACACCTTCCAGTTGTGCATAGTTAATATTTCTGCTAACTGGAGCATTTCACTGCTCAGGGCTTCCCGCCAAGAAACAGCTGAAGGGCAGCACAGAGGCTTCCAGTTGTAAGGGAGAAGAGAGTTTTAGTTTCTATCAGGGGAATCTGTAAATGCTTCAGATTAATCTCCTGAACCCACTACAGAGCTTTAGAAACTGTCAACTGTGTCATTAATTACCCCAGCACACAGGACCCAACACTTCACTGCTCCAAGAGCAGAATACACTGACAGCTTGAACTCCCTGAGCCTCCTGCCAGCTGGAGACACTGCCAGCCTAAGCAGAAGAAAATGAACAAGGTGGTTACAGGGAAAACCTGCTGCTTCAAAATATCCCAACCTCCAGCCCTTTCTAATGGAATAATTACAAACAAACAGGGTCCTGGCACAGGGCTGGCCTGCTCAGCTGTACACGTCACACCCTGCAGTCAGATCTTGCTGATTTGATTCTCCTTTAAAATCTGGCAGCTTCCTGCAGCCAGGCTCACAGACAGCAACCCCTGTGTGTGCCCAGAGGAACAGCACTCCCAGCTCAAAGACAACTCACACAGTGCTGCATTCCCAATTTCTGTCCCCTCAGGGTGACACAGGGCACACGTGCTGTCTCAAACACCCCTGTGACAGAGCATGGCCCACCAGCACCGGTGAGCCCAGCTGTGTGCCCAACACCTGGGCACTGGGACACAGCTGATCCATGCAGGAAACCCAGCAAACAGCTGCACTTGTTGCTGCAATTACTCCAGGTGGCAACACCAAGGCAGGACTGCCCCACAGGGCAAAACCACATGCAATGTGTGAAACCCTGCCAGCGAGGGAGGGCTGCCTTGCCACTGGCACAAGCAAGTGCTTCATCTCTGCCTGACAGGCAAGGAGAGCATCCCCTGGCAGCAGACACTGGAGAGGGCAGAGCTGTGTGCTCACAGCTTTACTGCCCCAGAACAAACCCAGAGCTCAGCTCTCCCTTTGCTCACCCTCCTTTCCAGGGAACACAGGCTCAGGTGACTTCATCTGGAACATGCCGAAGGGCAGGGGTGACCCAAGTAGGGAGCAGCACACTCCATCCCCATGGGACACCACCCAGGAGCACACAGCATCCCCTGAGCCAGCCAGTGTCCCCTCCCTGTCCCCATGTCCCAGCACTCACTCTGCTGTTCCCGCCCGGTGCCCTTGTCCTTGGCTGACACGTGCACGATGCCGTTGGCGTCGATGTCGAAGGTGACCTCGATCTGGGGCACTCCCCGCGGCGCCGGAGGGATCCCCACCTGGGCAAGGACAGGGGTGCCAGCAGCTCCCACAGGGACAGAGCTCAGGGCACATCACCCTGGGCACTGACCTTGCATGAGCACTAACCAACCTGCAGAGTTGAGTGCTCTGTTCCTGCTGGGCACTGGTGTCCTGACACACCTAACAGGATACAGGATTCTGGCCCAGACAAGTGCACAGAAAGCACAAGAGAGAACCCCCAGTTTGGTTCCAAGGTGGTACAGGTTCTGCTTTATTGCTACGCAAGCCCCTCCTCCATAGCTGTGGCAGGATGCTCTGCTTCCTCAGTTCTGGACACAGATCTCACTGGCCACCTCCGAGGAACCATTTTAAGACAGTGAGAGGCTGTGAAGCTTTCTTTGAGGGTACCAAAAAAGGGGAAGCCCTTCCTTTCTGCAAGGCTCTTCCTAGGACAAGCTTGAACAGTTTAACAGTGCCAAACTTGGCCAGCACTGACCAAACCCATTTTGCTGCCCATGTGGGCAGTCCTGCCCAGCTGCAGCACATCTGTTCCCCAGGGAGCAGGGTGGGCTCAGTTCACAAAGTCTCCACACAATTCTTCAGAATGATGTGTTGACAGTTTAACATCATGGCACACACACTGCAATCCCCATCAGGCCACAAACAAACACCCTGGGCTACCTTGGCTCACAATGACTCTGCACCCAGAGCTTCACTAGGTTGGGATGGGTTCCCCTGGGGACTGCAGAAATCCTGGAGCTGCTCTAGCTCCCATCTTTGCTACAGCATTCACATTATCTGCTAGTACTGGTACTACAGTGTGTTTTTATACCCAGAGAGCCCTTCCTGGTGACCAGGCCCTAAAGCTGCAGTAGCCCCAGTGCCACAGGGAATGCTCAGAAACTCTGAGCTCCATCTTCACTGCCAGCTGGTCCACAGCCACAGAAAGGCTGTCCCAGGGCCAGGCTGTGCCTCTGGAGGCTGCTTTTGTACTACAAAGGGCTCAAATGTCTTCTATAACATGGCTCCTTCAGGGGGCAGCTGGAATGGAGAAGGCTCTAAATGTCTCCAAGAAGGTCAAGTCTAAGGTCAGAAAGAGAGAAGCCAACATACCAATGTGAACTGGCCAAGCAGTTTGTTGTCACTGGCCATCTCTCTCTCTCCCTGGCACACTTTGATCTCCACTTGTGTTTGCCCATCAGCCGCTGTAGAAAACACCTATGGAAAAGGAACAGGAAATTACTGTAGAGCTGATGAGAACACAAACATCTGTACTTACAAGCTGACTGAACAAGGAATAAAAGGAAGCTGCTTGGAAGGGAAAATCATGAAGTGCTTGTTGCTCTCATGTTCCTCTGACAGAACTCCAGGGCATCAAGGCAAGAGCCAAGCTCACTGTTACCTTGTCCTGTGTGCACCTGGGGACACAAACTGGCCATCCATGGCAGCAGCAGGTTCCAGGGCAGCCAGCACACCCCAGAACATTTCCCCTGAGGCAGCAGAGTCCAGCCCATGCCGAGGCAGCTCAGGTGTTATCACACAGCACACAGCAGTAGGCCCAGGCAGGGCCAAGGGAAGGAAAGGATGACAGCCAAGCCTCCAGGACAGGACCATGCAAAGGAAAGATAACCCCTCCTGAGGCACCCAGCCAAGCAGGGACCTCTCCCACGGGCATGGTGCTCACTCCCTGAAGGGTTCCACACAATCCTTCAGAAGTATGTGCAAATTGATATCATGACACACACACTGCAATAGCCCTCACCAGGCCACAAACACCCTGGCACACCCTGACATCATTAACACAACTGCCCTCCCCTCCTGGGCACACCAATAACCAGAGATACTCGGTGGCTGACATTAGACCTCATTTCTCCACCGCTTCTCTTGTCAGATGAGGAGGCAAAACCATCTGCTGGGATGTTCTGGGTGCCCTTTCCTGAGCTGTCTGAGAGCACCAGCAAAGTCCCACCCATCCAGAGTCAACTCTTACCTGGCTCTTCTTGGTGGGGATGGTGGTATTCCTGTTGATGAGCTTTGTGAAGACCCCTCCCAGGGTCTCAATGCCCAGGGAGAGGGGAGTCACATCCAGCAGCAGCACATCTGTCACATCCCCAGCCAGCACCCCACCTTGGATAGCTGCTCCCATGGCCACAGCCTCGTCAGGATTGACTGCTTTGCTGGGAGCACGGCCAAACAACTCCTGCACAGTCTGCTGCACCTGAGAGGAGACACAGAACAGCTCAGCCATGGGGGAACACCACAGACAGCCCCAGCAGCCTTGGCTAAGCTCCCTGTCCTTCTGCTGCTGCTGCCATGGAACCCTGAGACACAAACATTGAGCCCCCACTCTGTGCTGCTCCCTCAGCCCCATCCTGCTGCACAGCACAGGATGTCCTCAGCCCAGCCTGGCAGCCTCTTCTCCAGAGCTCAGCGTGCCAGCAGAGCCTTCCCACAGCCCAGCCACATTCCCAGGGGATCATCCCAGGCTTATCTGGGAGTCAAGGACTGCTCCCTGGGAACTGAGCAGGACACAGCTGCCAAGGACAGCACAGCTGTGCAGGAGCACTGGGAAGGTAAAAATCCAGCAGCACAGTCCATGTTGTTTGTGTGCACTAAAGGGGAAAAAAGGGAATGGTGTGAAGAACAGTATTGTCCAGTTTATTTTGTGGGCTGTTTCAGCAGAGATGTGCTTTGTCAGCACTCTGAGCTCTGCTGCCAGCTCTGCCCTGCTCAGCCCATTCCCAAGGACTGTGCTCATGATTCCAAGAGACTTCCTGCTGAAGCATGCACACAGGGATGCACTGAGGGTCTGTCCCAGAGCACACCTCAGAGCTGCCCCCTCTGCCCTACCTGGTTGCTCTCCAGTACAGGTGTGGGGCACAGCAGCACAGCTGAGTGGGATGTGCCCACAGAACTGCTGGAAGCAAACACCCAGCTGTGCACTGCTGCCAGGAGACACCTGCCCAGAGTGCTCATTAGAGAGGAGGAATGTGTGTGAGCATGGCATTAAATGCAAGCCTTTCCCTCTGGAGGGTGTTTTACAGTACAAAACAATACTTGTAACCACCCACAGTCCATCTCCTGGAGTACTGGCCATGGGAGAGCTCCAGAGAAGCCTCACTCCCTCCTAGTAGGGCAAGGGAGCAGAACAAGGTACCCAAGAGAAGGCTTGGCTGTGTACAACACACTGACACCAATTCCAGAGGCCAAGCTGTAACTACAGGCACTGGGAAAGCATTCTGTCAGCTCAAGCCTCACATGCTGAGGGTTATGAGGAGAAGCAAAAATAAAAATCAATATTTAAGTTCTGTCTTCCACCCCTAAAGGATACATAATGTTTCAGAAAAAGGTTTTGTGTTTGTCATCACTTTATACCTAGGAAATCACACAGTTTTTCCTTGTTCCAGTTGGAACAACAAGGATTTTGGGAACACAGAGCTGAGTTACTCCACCTCAGCTTTAGCCAGAGCAGGAGCTTCTGTTTATCTTGCTGCTCTGGCTCCCCTGTCTGGGTGATCTTCTGCTCACACCAGTATCACCTCCAGCTACCAGGCTCATCAATATAGGGAGGAAAATCCCTCCCACCAAACCCCAAATCAACCCCAAGCAGGACCATGTACACACCTAGTGTCCTACAGGGGACCTACAAATCAACAAATAGTTCAAGCCTGAATGATCCTTCTGGAGTAAGATTCTGGTGCTCCCTGCAGGCCAGGCCATACCCTTGGAGGGAGCACTGAACCTCCCTGTTCAGCTCTGGGATGGAGGAGCAGCAGCAGGCATGGCTGGAGAAGGAGCAGCGAATCACCTGCAGACAGCACTCATCTGCACAAGTGTGCATGTCAGCACAGCAGGCTTTAAAGCCACCTGCTGAGCTCATCTCCACAGAATAAGGGCCAGGCTTTAGATAAGGAGCGTCTGGAAGTGCCAGGTAAACGGGGCTGCCACCAGCAGCCTGCTCTGACTACACACAACCAGCAGGTACAGAGGGGTTCTGCTGCTGCAGGTTCTCCACAGCTTCAAATCCTGGCAATGCCCTGGGAGGCACAGACTGCTGCCAGGTGGCTGTCACTGAAATCTGAAATGCACTTTTACCATAGAGCCCACAAGAGGAAATGCCCTGTACATCCCAGCACTGCTGCTCGTGTGCAGTGCACACCACAATGCCAGGTTGCACTTTCACCTCCCAGCATGTCCCCCTTGCCTCTGAACTCAGCTCCAGCCCCAGCTCCCATGGGATCCTCACCCTGAGTGTGCTCTGAGCACAACCAGCTCCTGGGCTCTGATCAGACCCAGCCAGCACAGGGCAGCCATGCCAGCCCTGCCCCTGAGCTCATACCTTTGGCATTCTGGTCATGCCACCGACCAGGATGACTTCCCCAATGTCACTCTTGCTGACTTCAGCATCCTGCATTGCTTTCTGGCAGGGGGCCACTGTCCTCTTGATCAGGTCAGCCACGATGCCCTCGAACTGCGCCCGACTCAACTTCATGTTCAGGTGCTTTGGTCCAGAGGCATCCATGGTCAGATAGGGCAGGTTGATGTCAGTCTGTGGCATGGAAACAGGCTCAGGGAAAGGCAGGAATGGGCTTCACATCAGCTTACAGCTTCTGCTTGGCCTGCACTGAGGCATCTGCATGGCTGCTCACCCTCCAGCCCAGTTGAAGTGGCAGCAGGCACACTTTTGTGTTTGACATCACAGAAAGAAGACAATTTTTTTGTTCCAAACCTCACGGTTACAACCGTTACACCTCAATTTTAATAGTGTGTTACTTCAAGCTCTTTCATCGCTGGGCAAAACAATTTGTCACAGCCAGAAGGTGAGAGCAGAAACACTGGAGGTAACAACCTTAGAGCTGCTCCTGCAGCAGCACCCAGGAGAAAGAAAGCACAACCTATCTGCAGAGTTCCAGAGATTCTGCCTGAAATGACTCACACCAGGTAAACTCCTTGAAGGCATTTCCTTCCCTCCTGGCTCTTCTCTAAATGCCAACAGCTCATGTTCAACAACTCTGTTGCCATTTAACACAAAGTTAATTAGAGCAAGGGACCATAATCCCCACTTCTAATGGCTCTTGGCCACATGCTGGCTTTTTAAAGCAAATCTTATACTGAAATCATCTGATTCAAGTGCTGAGTCATGCTGACATCAAAAGACACTATAGTTCCAAAGCAATCAAAACATTAGTGCTTTAGGCTCTAGACGTCAAGTTCACACAAGAATTAAAGCCATGCTGCTGACTAGAGGTGTGCACTCACTTTTATACACAGCATGGTCAAAAGTATTAGGGGAAAACAGGACCAAAGGCAAGTTGTTCTCACTTCACTGCTAAAGAGTTGAGGAATTCAGCCTTTCCTGGTCTGAACAAACTGCATTTGCCAGCTCTGGAGCTCATAAAACAGAGCTTGCAATGTCTCTGGCAGAACTATGCAGCCATTGTGACTGCCCTCAGCTCCTTGCTAGGAGCTCTCCACTGGCCAGCAAAAAGACCACCATCAGATAAAATTAAAGATTCTTATTCAGAACCCAGAACTTGGCAGAGTCCCCATTTCAATTACTATATAATTGACCTTAATTTCACTTAGTCAGGACGATTACACTCCAAACTTGCTGCTTCTCCAGTTCCTTATTCAGTAATGAATAAGACATGCTTGACTGCATTAATATACAAAGCCGATGGAAAAAAGGAGGGAGGGTGGCTGCTGCCCATTGTCCAGCCAACTCATCTATAGGCAAAGTCAAGATTCTGTATAGGAATTAGTATACAATTAGCTGTTTCAGTGGAGTGAGCAGCAGCAAGGTTTTGGAACTCTTGCACAGAGCTGTAAGTGGTTCCATAACCCAGCAGCACTGGCTGAATCCCTGATGCCCACCACACCTCTGAAATACAGAACAGGTTGGGAAGGTCACACTCCCTGCAAGATCAGAAGGGGTGGTGCCAGAAAAAGGGCAAAACCCAGCAGCCACCAACTCGGCTTCCAGCAGCTCCCTGTGGTCTGAAAGCTCACCCTGCAGAGTGAGCTGCTGTGCCACTGAGTTACACAGGAGAAAAAACAGTGTCAGAGCTTGGTAATCAAAGGCAGTGCAGAACTCAGGGTCTCCCAGTGCTGCAGTGGACGCTCTGGACCCAGGCACATACCTGCACAGATGATGAGAGCTCACACTTGGCTTTCTCTGATGCTTCTCTCACCCTCTGAAGGGCCATGTTGTCTTTAGTCAGGTCAACTCCCGTCTGAGAGACAGAAACAGCATTAGCAGACTCCCAGCACCTGCTCAGAGTCCCTCCCTGCACTTCACCTCCTCAGAGCTCAATTGAAAAGCTATTTCTGGAGCAGACTGCCACGAGCACTGTGCTGCTCTGTCCCTGCTGGCAGGGGCAGTCAGCATTTCCAATCTGCCCTCCCTGTTCTGCAGGTATCACAGTGAATTACAGACTGAGCCCTGGCAAGGCTGCTGTAGCACACACTGACAGGACTGAATTAGCAAAGGAGCTGGAATTACACTGCAGCTTCCTCCCAGCAACATGTTTGTATCTGTCCTGTCACATTCAACTGCACCACAGATGTTTACTTTTAAAAGTAAGCAGACTGTGTATAGGACAGTCCTGCTACACAGAGGAAAAAAGGCAGTTCTGCTATTCTGTATCTTCCAGGAAAGGAATATTTCACTTCAAGAAAGCAAGTGTAAGAAGTAGAAGTCAGGCTAAAGAGCGTCTAACTCTCTTAAATTCCAGCTGTGCCAGAGGTGACAAACCAAGTCCCAAGAATTTAAGAGAATTCTCATTCTTCTACAAAGTAAGGTTGAAAAGCAGTGTAACACAGGACTGTGCTCTCAAGAGAAACCTTACCTCTCTCTTGAACTCTTTCACAATATACTGTAACAAAGCCTGGTCAAAATCTTCTCCACCCAAGAAAGTGTCACCGTTGGTGGACTTCACCTCAAAGACTCCCTTCTGGATTTCCAGCACAGAGATATCAAAAGTGCCACCACCCAGGTCATAGACAGCAATGCTGCAGGGAGAGAGCAGGACAGGGTTACCTTCCCTCAGAGCTCCTGCTGCTCCAGAGTGCACAACTCACACTGCTGCTCAAGCTCAGAGCCTCTGCAAGGACAGCAGGGCACATCAGTGTCCATCCCCCTGAGCACTCAGTCCATGTGGGGGTCCCTGAACACGTGCTGCACAAAGCCTGAGCTCACCCCTTTACAGAGGGGGCAGCTCCTGCCTCTCCAAAACATTCTCACATCCAATGACAAGAGCACAGACACCAGAACTATTATGAAATGGTTTTGTTTCCCAGCATTAACACTACCTGAGAAATACAGAATGTCAAACAAAGAGACTGACTTCTGTAACCAGCCCTGACGGGTCAGAGGGGTGAATGCAGGCAGGGGACCTGCAAGCCAGGACAGCTGGCACAGCACAGCTCCCATGCTGCCCATCAGCACCTCTGGGGACACCCAGCTGTCCTCAGCCACACCCACCCCTGTCACCGGTGGGGAAGGAAATTAAATTGACACTCAGGGTGGAAATTAAGCTGTAGCTGCAAGTTATGAACTCTCTCTTGAACAAGGTTGGCTGGCACAGAACAGAGGTGACATTACTGAGCTCTCACTCACAGCTCTGAGTCCACCTTGGCAGAACTCCAAGCAGAGCTCTAAAGCCCAGCAAGCAGAGGAGGCAAATCCCAGCAGGTTTATCTCCCAGGTTGGGTTATGCACAGGCACTTACACTTTGTCTTCAGACTTGTCCAGCCCATAGGCCAGTGCAGCTGCTGTGGGCTCATTGATCACCCTCAGCACATTCAAGCCAGCGATCTGCCCAGCATCTTTGGTAGCCTGAGGAGGGAAGGGGAGAGTGCTGACTGCTGAGAGAAGCTGAAGGCAATTTATGAGCCCCCAAACGTCCCAGCTTGATGAGTACCTGTCTCTGAGAATCATTGAAGTAGGCAGGAACTGTGATCACAGCGTTCTTTGCTGCATGTCCCAGGTAATTCTCTGGAAGAAAAAGGAGACAAAACAGAAGTTTTTTTCCCTTGTGAGAACACCAAGTTATCACTCACAGAATCACAGAATGAGTGGGAAGGGTGCAGCTGAGTAGAAAAAAAGCCACTCCAAGCCTGGCTGTCCCAGCCTGTGCTCAGCAGCAGCCAGGGAGGCACAAGAACTGCATCTCCCAAGGAAATGGAGCTCCCCCTTCTGAGTGAGTGTGAATCAATTAAAATCAGAATCAACTCAATCGGCAACCAATTCTGCTACAAGTATTTTTTAAGTAAAGCACTGATACTTGGCCAAAGATCCAAGACTGAGGCAGGCACTGATCTTCCTTGAGGTTTCCTAGGAGCCCACCCTGTTCCTTTCCCCAGCCCTGCTCTGTGAGCGCTGGGTCCCAAGCAAGTGCTGTTCTAGCAGCAGCACTGCCTTGTACAAAGCACAGAGACAGCAAAGAGCAAAGCTGCACCCACCTGCAGTCTCCTTCATCTTCATGAGGACAAAGGCACCGATCTGGCTGGGGGAATAGAGCTTCCCATGCGCCTCCACCCAGGCGTCCCCATTGGAGGCACGGACAATCTTAAATGGGACGTTCTTACTGAAACAGAGAATTCACACTCAGTCCCTGCAGCAGCACAAACCCCTGACCAGCACTATCAGCAGCTGAACACATGCAAATTCTAACCAAAGAACACTGAACTCACCAGCAGCAGCCCTAGAGCCCCAGAAGTACCAATTACAGATTGCTGCTGCCAACACTCGTAAAACACAAATGATGCACATATACCAAATTGTGTTTGAGACAAGTCAGAAACTATGTGTTTAAGGTCTGAAGAGAATTAAGTCATCAAATGCACAGACAGGACTCATGCCTGTGCACCAGCCCTACCGAGAGCTTACACACAGCAGTGTTCTCTGCTGCTTTAATCAGACCCCTCATTTAACCACAGGCCTGAGGTACAATCACACAGCTTTGACTGCAAACTCCCTCTAGAACTAGAAAAGTCTGCACTGCAAGCACCAGCAAGCCTTGTCCCTCCTTCTCTGGAAGCCCCAATGTGATGAGCAATGAACGGAGCTGAACACAGCCTGGCTCCCAGGAATGTGCTCACACCCACTCCTGCTCTGTAACGAGCACTGTGGGCAGGAGCCTCCCGCAGCCCCCCGAGCAGGGCAGCATGAGGCAGCCCAGGCAGTGCCACCCTGCCCTGTGGCAGTGCTGCCAGTGCCGCTATGCCTCACTCACATGTCCTTCTTCACTTCGGGGTCGTCGAAGCGGCGGCCGATGAGGCGCTTGGTGGCGTAGAAGGTGTTGTGGGGGTTGGTGACCGCCTGGCGCTTGGCTGGCATCCCCACCAGGCGCTCGCCCTCGGCCGTGAACGCCACCACGGACGGCGTGGTGCGGGCTCCCTCGGCGTTCTCCAGCACCTGGGGACAGCAGCAGCTGTGACATCGGCACAGGGAGCTCGGGGACACGGGGACAGCCCGCGTGTGACGCTCCTGCCGCACTCACCTTGGCCTGCTTCCCCTCCATGACGGCCACGCACGAGTTGGTGGTACCCAGGTCAATGCCAATCACGGCACCTTTGATCGCTTCGGAGCTGCAGGGCACAGCAGGGCAAAGTCAAATCACCACAGAGCAAACAACTGCACAGCTAGAAGATGTTCAATCCCAAAGACAGCACAAAGTGATTTTCCATCAGTGTGGAAGCAAATCCAGGCTGGATCCTGACCTAAGGTGTTCTCTGACTCTTACACTGCAGTTTAAGCTTGTACCTCTTTCTGAACCAGAGCACTTACAGGTAAACCCCTGCTTGTAAAAATAAGCATATGAAATACTATCCTTCACCAGAATATCTTTACTACATATACACATTTCTATCTTCTCAACAACCCTTAGGAGTTTGGTGTAAAATAAAGTCACAACTAACTTTGTCCCTACAGACAGGGAGTTGTTTTGGGTCACTTTTGATCACACAATCCCACACTGATTTGGGCTGGAAGGGACCTGAAATCCCACCCAGAGAGAGCCACCCCTCCCACTGTCCCAATGTCCAGCCTGGCCTTGGGCAGCGCCAGGGATCCAGGGGCAGCCACAGCTGCTCTGGGCAACCCTGGTATTCAAACTTGTTTGAAAACATTCACCTGGAGTTAAAACACTAATAAATAAATTGTATTTGTTTATTTCTCATTGTTTAACATGGAAAGAAGAACACAGAGTGATAAATCACTTGGCCCATGCAGGGTACTCTGGGCCAGAGCCAAAGCAAACCACCTTCCTGATCCTCAGGAGCAACATGTGAATTTAATCCTGAAAAACGGGAGTGGATCTCACAAAAGACAAATGCGAACTCCCTCCTCCCCTCTGGGAAGAGTGCATTACCCCTTCTGAGGCTCAGAGAATCCCTGAACCACAAAGCCAGGTTCTGGGATGGAGAAGGCATTCTGCAGCAGAGCAGGACTATGCTGATCTCCAGGAATGTCACCTTCTCTGTGCCCAAGCTACCAGGGGCTCTAACTGCAGCTCCAACAACAGAGCAGCGAGCTTGGAACATTCAGCTGGACCAGACACAGCTTTCCCAACACAAACATATTTCCCAGCCCAAGGCCTGAATCAGCATCAGCCACAAACATACTGTCCCTTCTCCCATTACCCTGCAACAAGGAAAACGAGTGATTCAAACATGTTTGAGATGAACTTTATCTGCAGGGGAATGAATCCAGGCATCAGCCATTTCATTCAGTGTAAAACAATTTGTTCCGTCAGTGTTTGGGTTATTTTTTGTTTTGATTGGTTTTAATCAAACAAATCTCAGCAATCCACACTTTGTGGGGACTGCTAGTGGTGGGAGCAGCAGAGAACAGCAAATTCTCAAAACTGCCCTGGAGAGAAACAGGAGATAAAGAAACAGCCTCACAGAAGTTACAGGCTGCAGTTTTATTCTGCTGGCTTGGCTCTGTTACCCAGCCCCTGGCTCCAATAATCAGTTCTGCTATCGGGAGGACAGTAAATATAAACTCCCAGAGCCAAACACGACCACCCTGAGGAACACTTACGCATATTTCCTGCTGCATGCTGCTCTGAGAACATTCTGGCTGAGGCCATTCCAAAATGTCTGTAAAACAGAGACATTCTAATGAGAATTTAGTTTAAAACATCAAGAGATCTTCAAAGCTTTCAGAGGGAATGTCTGCTCTATTACAGTGTACCCTCGTTAAAAACTTAACTGCAAAGGAATTAAAAACTTGATCAAGACTCAGACTGAGATTATCTGCCCCCCACCCCAAGAACTGCACTAATTAATCAGCCATAACCCTGATTTCTATGACCAGAACCGAAGTATTTCCCCCATACAGAATAATTTAAGAGCATGTTACCAGGCAAAAGACATCTCAGTAAATCAACACTGAACCTTCGGCATTCCCCGAGCAGCAACAGATAAACATTAACCCCATTTCTCAAAGCTTTGTGCCTGGTCAGCAACAAAAATGCCCCTTTGCATCCCTGGAGGAACCTGCAGCTCAGATTTTGCGGCATAACTCCAGCTACGCCCCAGCTTGCTCTGCACGTGCAAAGCAGCATCCCAGAGAGCTCGGGAAGTGTCATCCCTCTTTCTGACTAAGAACGAGCTTCTAACCGGTATCTTAGCGCGAAGAGGACCGAGCCATCGCTATTTCTGATATTTACAGACGCATGGCTCAGGCACAGCTCAGGCTGCGACAGAGCAGAGCCAGCAGGGCCAGCACAGCGCGGGGGATCTGCGGTCCCCGCCTGTCCCCAACTCGCCTCCACGTGCCCGATGCCCGCAGTCACCGTCACACGGGCAGTGAGGAACCGAGGGGCCTTACTGCAAACCTCCCGAAGAGAAAATAGACTCAGGCACGGCAAACAGCTTCCTCTAAACCCCACGGGACCGCATCGCCCCACCCGCATAAGCCTTCTAATAAAATCCAAGCACTGAGGGGCCGCGGCCCGGGCCAGGCTCGCTCGCGGGCAGTGCCTTTCGCCGCTCGCTGTGCCCCAGGACTCGGGGCCCGAGGTGCCCTCCCCCGCGTCCCGGAACGCTCCAGGCCTCAGAGCCCGCGGTGCCCTCCCCCTCTGTGGGCCCCGGGACGCTCCAGGCCTCAGGGCCCGCGGTGCCCTCCCCGTCTGTGCGCCCCGGGACGCGCCGGGTCTCAGGGCCCGCGGTGCCCCCGGGCCAGGCCGCGGTCCTGGCCCCTCCCAGCTCTGACCTGCGCGGGGCGCGCGGGCGGCGCGGGCGCGGCGCGCGGCAGCAGCAGCGGCAGGCGGCTCGCGCTCAGCATGGCGGCGGCGGTGAACGGGGCGCGAGGGGCCGCGGCTCTTCTGGAAACCTCCACCCACGTGGGCCGCGGGGGGGCCGATCAGCGCCGCAGGACCCCCGCTGCAGGCTGTCTCCAATAATGCCTGACCGGGCCGCTCGCTTTCGGCGCGCCGCTCGGACTCCGCCACCGGCGGCGCAGCTGCACGCTGGCTTCCCGTCACCGACACAGAGCTCGCCGTGCCGGCTGGCGCAAGCCGGGAAGAGACACGGGAAGCGAAGCGTGACGGCGCACACCGGCGCGGTGTCGGCCAGGCCGGGTCCTGCGGCGACCGCGCACTCAAGGTCGGACAGGATAAAGCGCAGGCAATTGCAACTGCCTTGCGTCAGGCCGTGGGCCGCGCATGCGCAGTGAGGCGAGGCACCGCCTGCCCCGAGGCTGTGGGGCCGCCCCGCCCCTCCCGCGCATGCGCCGTTCAGCGCCGGGCCCCCAGTGCCGGAGGGCCGCTCTGTGCTGGGACATTCGCCATAAAAACCTCCAGCGCAGCTCCTAAAGTTCTGCGGGCACTGCCCAACCGCTCGCAGCACGGTTAGAAAGGGCTGTAGTGCAACTGCACTTGGAAAAAATACTTGTGAGGGTTGAAACTGATACTTGCTGAGCCGCAGAGGAGAATCAGGATTTTAATCGAGTCAAGTAGTTCATAATTAAACAGCGTTCGCAGCCTGAACCCAAACCCAGCACTGAGCCAGCTCCCAGTCAAATGCAGAACAGCAGGAGCACTCAGACAGCTCTTTGGGGCAATCCTAATGTGTTTAACACCTACGCTGGTTGATGTCACTGCTCTTCCAGAAAGGTTCTCCTTTGACCGTGAGCACCACCAGCCTGGGGCCTGGGCTGAACCTCCTGGAGCCCACGCAGCCTGCACGGTGTTCTGGGCACGTCTGTGTCCCCGGGCTGGGGCTG